>VOSG01000136.1:0-78256 GCA_009761265.1 Halicephalobus sp. NKZ332
TTCTGGATCCATAAAAATAGGCGAGGTTCCAGTGAGAGTTATCAATCACAGTTACTTCAGATTTGAAATGACAAAAAAGAAAGTCCAGACATTCGGTTTCTGAGAGAGGGTTGACTGGTCCGGAACTGCGCGATGATGTCTTTGTTGGTGCCACTTAGATTCAAATGAGGCAAATATGACGAGCTACTTGAATTGCAAAATCTCCAAAGACATTTACTGTACCTTTGCATAATTTGTTTTCCAGAAAGACTCTGGAATTCATCAAAAATGATATTTTTATTTCAACAAACTTGAACAAAACTACTCAACTATGGATTTATCCTATTTTAAGAAATCTGAGTTCCAACAGCGGATTTCACTTTATCCACTTCAGCAAGGGTCTCCATGGCCAGATTTTTTTCTGCTTCTTCTTCCTCATTTTGTGGTTGATATAAATCAAATAATTTAACTAGATCCTTGAAATTTGTGACTTCTTTCGCATCAGAAATGATCTTACGGGCCATCTCGATACCAACTCCGAAGACATTTAATAGCAAAACGCCTACGACCTTGTTTGCTTCGACGTAAAACACGACTCCTCGAGATTCGGTAGGATTATTCTGAAAAAGTTATTTAATTTTGAAAGAAAGCAAAATCAAACCTTGTCGATAGGAGCGAAGACAGAAACCGTTTTCAAGGAAGAATCAACTTTTCCGATGGCACTTACATGGACTTCGTGACCGAAAGTGGATGTAAACGAAGGACGATGATGGAATTCTTTGATATTTCCAGTCATATTTTGTCCAGCAAGTCTTCCGGTTATTTGAGCATTTTCCCATCTACTCATACGAACACGTCCGAACAAAGGATCTTCATAGGCAGCAACGTCACCAGCAACAAAAACATCTTCAACAGAAGTCTGGAGCTTTGAATCAGCAACAATTCCTCCGATTTTCTCATCGACGGATATTCCGGCATCCTTTGCTATTTTTATGGAAGGTTCAAATTTGTCAGCAATAATAATATAGTCGACGATAATTTGTTTTTTCTTTCCATCTGATTCAAAAATGACAGAGACTTTTCCGTTTGGCAATTTGTCGACAGAAATAGGTTTGCTTCCTGGATGGATTTGGACTCCTGAATTTAGAAGAACTTTCTCGATAGGATCGCTGACGGATTTGGGAGCGATTTTTCCGAAAGGACGATCTTCAGCTAATGCGTAGACGATTTTCAATTTTTTCTCGAATTTCGACGAGAGCGAAAAAGCAAGTTCCGGAGCCAAAATACTGTCGCCGAAAATCAGAATCGATTCAGATTCACGAGCAATATGACAAAGTTTCTGGTAATCCGCAATCTGGAAGAAGTTACTTCATATATAGAAAGTCGGAAGATTAAACTTACGGTACTGTATGTCATGACTTTGTTTCTCAGGTGTGGAGTATAGAAAGGATATGGAATACTTGGCTTTCCACCAGTAGCTATCAGACACTTGTCGAATTTCACCTTCTTCCCACTGTCGAGGATGACTTCCTTGGAACTGGGATCAAGTTCAATCGCTCTAGTGTTGCGGAGGAGCGAGACAGCTCCGTGTTCGAATTCTTCGAGGGCTCCTGGGTTCAAAAAAAATCCATCTGACTCGTACCTGATGTCCCTTTTCTTTCCAGAGATCGACATGTAGTCGAAAGTCTTGTATGCTGTAGGAGTTCCATATAACCAGAGTTCTGAAAAAGTGGAGATATTTTTTAAATTGATGGGAATCTTGCCTTTTGATAATGGTGGTCGGTTGTAGGGAGTCTCTCGTTCGTCGGATATCATCAGGATTTTGGCATTTGGATCGAAGGCCCGGATAGTGAGGGCAGCATAGTAGGCAGCGGTTCCTCCACCGATGATGACATAGGGAACGTGTTCTGGTAACGTCATATTGGCGAGCTTCTTCTTCAACAACGCTGCTTGTTCATCCAGAAATTCACGAAGTTGCGATTTCTTAACAGGGGCATCGTCATCTGCGGCATAAGCAGTAAAGTGATCGCGGTTGATGTAATAGAGAAGGACTCCAGAAGTCAGACATACAATTCCTGGATAAAAAAGAAACCTGGAAATAGGAATTCATATATCAATGTCACTTGTGGAGGAAAAGAACCTCTTAGAAGTAGTGTTGGAACCTGTGTTTTTCCCCGAATTAGAAGATCCATCAAATGACGAAAGACTGGAAATCTGACGAAATCCAGATCCACTCCTCAAAGACCTGTATCGGATCTCCAGATGACGGGGTTTGCTGGATACTTGCCGGATTGTCCGGAGGAGTGAGATCATCGTGGAAATATAGCCAATAAAATTCAAAATAAGCCTGAAAATATGAAGGAAATGCGAGCTCAGCAATCACTCTAATAAGCTCTGAGTTTAAAACCCGCACATTGCGAGCGAGAGACGTTCGAGTGAACAGTTTTCTCGTTTAATCTACCTAGTGATTGATTTAAAAAAGTGAATTTTATAAAAGAATACATTTCATGTAGTGATTTTAGAGATCTTCCCTGCTGATACTCAATTCATAAGCTATTTTCTCATTGTTCGGATAAAGATATAGTCGATTACGTAAATGAGCTCGGACATCTCTGTAGTATAGTAACTAACATACTAGTATTCGAAATCAAAGCAGTATTGAAAACGAATACAGTGTTGAATTTATTATTCTTAAATTTGATCCTTCAGATGAGTGGTATTCCTGGCATTTTGGATATAGAAATTATGATAATTATGCATTTTGCATTCTTCTTCATTCTCAATCCCTGTATGAACTAGTATCATAACACACTCGCAGTTCTTCGAAGGGGTTGAAATTTCATCTCCATTTTTAAGAAATTAGGAAAATGTTACTAACAAAAACCATATGATTGATTTCATATTTTTCAACAAAAGTTTTAAAGCTCATAGATCATCACAAGGCAAAATCAATGTTATGAAAGATCCTTTTTAAATAATTTGCTGGAATATCAAATATCTGCTCTAACCATATTCTCGATCCGATCATCTTCAGAAATTGATCAATATATTTTAAAAACTAACATAACCTACAAACAATATTAAACATTAAAGATTCTGCTTGAAACTTTCTAACTTTAGTAGAGCCATAAACTATTATTCAAATCTTGTGTTTTAAAGTATAAATTGAACTATTTCGTAGAAGTGAACTTGGAATTTGAGATAATAGTTGTAGGTGAATTTGAATTCATATTTTTAGCATCCATATCGAAAGGATTAAATCCTATCAAACAACTGTTAGAATTTAAATTTCCATTTGAAATGAAAATCTCGTAAAAGAAAAACAACAATCTCCGTCTCAGTATACTTTCCTATTTGAGCAAAGTTAGCTGTCTAAACCTTATCCTTATTCATATTCTGTTTGATAATGAAAGATTACTGGAAATTGATATTACAATAATAGGAAGAATAAAATGTTCGAAATGATGTTCATGAAAAAGAGGAATTTCTATAAAAACCTGAGAGTTTGACTCATTCACAGACAATTCAGAAAGTGACATGAGAAAGGGAAAAATAGTGGGAGAAGAGGAAGATTCGAAAGAAATTAACACTGTTGTACTTTTTTAAAGTATCCTGTTTCTCAGCTGGAAAAAAGAAAGGGAGACGTAATTTAAACAGAACCCGGGTTTCTTTCCTCGAAGCATTCCAGTTGTTTCAGTTTAGGAAGGAGGAAGAGGGAAAGAATGTTCTGAGAGAGTGGGGTTTCCTTTTCTCGAAGGGCATACCGGTCCGGCTGGACTGGTAAAAAACCGTGATACGGTAGCTGTGGTGGCCGAGAGGTGAAGGCGATGGGTTTACGTCCTGTTGGGGTCCGCCCCGCGCGGGTTCGAATCCCGTCCGCAGCGAAGCTTTTTTCCTGATCCGATAATCAGAATCCTGGATCCCCCAGATTGTATTTATCGAGCGATAATAGTTTTTAGCATTCCGATTTTTTTGAAAGTCGATTCATTAGCTGTTTAAATATTTGAGCGGATCTGATTATATTGTTTAAGAAAGATTTATTTTCAGTTCTCACGTGTACGGTGTCATTCGAGAAAAATTGCTTAGTACCGAGATAAAGTAAGTCATTTGTTTCTGTGAAAGAGTAACGCATTGTCAAGCAAGGTAGGAAAGTCGCTGAAAACTGAGAAATGCTCTTGGTTCTTCTTTCCTGACTTTCAGCAGTCATCTCTTTGACTCGAGACCTCGCGGGATTTGCACAAGACGATAAACTCCACGAAACTTGGCTTGTCGAAAGAATGCTGCTTGTCGCACGTTATTGCCGAACTCAATAGAACTGGCTCGCACCTTGACCGAACAGCCGTTCTACATCTTGGACTTTTCATATCCCGGGTTTTTTATATCCTGGATTTCATATCCTCCTTTTGGTATCGGTCACGGGTGACGACTTCATTAGTCCTTCAGGATGTTCGTGTATTTATTGAGCAAATGGTTCTGGGGTGATGCTCAGGAAAATCCAGAGGAATCAAAGTCGCGATCGAGAGCGGCTTCCCAGGAATCTTTCGCAACTTCACATTCCTCACCTGAGGATGTCACGAGTAGGGAGAGATCCATTTCAATCGATGGGGATCGGATAGAGGAATCTCGGTATGGCACTCCACACTCCACTCTAGTCGCCCGGCAGTGCCAGGGGCACCGAGACCCCAGTGAAAATAGTTCCCTTTCCTGCGACAGCTCTATACCCCCGATCGAGAAATTCCTTCCTCCAAAAAACCCACGTTTTTTCGAAGATCCACATCCCATGGAAGATCACCCATTTTCGTTTCCTCCAGAAATACTTCCTGATGGACAGATGTTCCCGGAAGTCGATGAAGATATGTTTTTCCACAGACCGTCCTCATTGCCTCATTTGAACGGGGCTTTTGGGAAATTTGATGAGATCCAAGAAATGAGGTTTCTGGAAAGCTTCATCCCTCGTCAACCGCTCCCGGAAATCCAGAGCTCTCAATCCGAGAGCGAAAACGAGTTCATCGAGCGATTGATGCCACTCACCATGTGAGTTTTTTTCATATTTTTATTTCAAAGTCCAGATTGATCTTTATTGCTTCCGATATTATTTTTCCCACAAGTTTTAGAGGAAAATCTTTTCAGATCGGCAGATTGCAATACTCGCGACAGACGTTCTCTCCTCGATCCAGGAGAAGTGAGTTCCAAACCGAATTTGCCGGATTTCCCTATGAATCCTCCGGCACTTTTCGTGGAAGAACAGGAGTCCTCGAGGGACTACATCATGGGTGGATATGCTCCTCTTCACTTCGGAACCTTGTTGGCTGAAAAGTAGGGTTTTATATAAATATACGAAATAATGTTTCAATATGCCATTTTACATATTTTACATGCTTTTATGTATTCTTTCTTGTACTTTATGTTTTTGTATGATTCCATATATCTTTTATTATTCCAGGTACTACGTCATCCGTAAACTGGGATTCGGGAATTTTTCTACTGTTTGGCTAGTTTTGAATAAGAACAATCAGACATATTCTGCTCTGAAAATCTCAAGAGCGACTTATGATTATGTCCAGACATCAGTTGAAGAAGTTCAAGTGAGTTGTTAGCATTATTTATCTATTTTTTATGTATCTCATTATTTTCGCACTTTCCGAGAATATTAGTTCCCCTATTTTTTCCCATTAGTTTACTTTAATTATTATCCATTATTTTTAAAATTATCTTCAACTAAATGTACAATACAAAGAAGGTTCATTTCTTAAAAGTATATCCTGAAGGTTTCGAAAGTATCGAAGGAATTTTAAAAATAGAAAACATAAGTCTTTTTTCTCAAGTTTAATATTTGTTTCAAAAGAGTGGAAAATATTTCAAAAAAGGTGAGAAAAATAAAAAGTATCTATTTTCACTTAAAAAGAGAAGAGAGGGGTTGGAAGAAATGGAAAATATTTATTGCTGAATCGGAAAATATTCATTTTTAATTTCAAATAGTAAAACGGGTTAAGATTTAAGTTTTTTCAAATCGAAATTTACTCATGTTCTTGAAAAGTTTTGGAAATTGAAGAAATTCGTGTTAAATCAAAATAAATTTACGTATAAAAAACAACAGAATTAGAAGTACTTACTGGTAAACTAGGGCAAATTTATTTTTATCTCTAAGAAAATGGAAAAATTGGAAGAACTTATTATTAAATCAGGATAAATTCATTTCTACCTCTAAAAATAAAGTGAGAAATATACAATTCAAACTCTACGGGATCAAAGGAATTTTTTAGTTTTTAAAATATGAATTTATATATTTCGATTTGTAAAAAGATAAAATTAACCAATTTCAGTTTCTTCGTCGAATTTCGAACGCCTCTGGAGCTCCAGGATCCAACAGGGTCGTCTGTCTTCTGGAGGAGTTCAGCCACTACTCTCCATTTGGGACACATCATTGTGCAATTTTGGAGCCCCTCGGTCACTCCCTCTACCAACTTATAGTTCAATCCGGCCAAGTTGGGGCCTCTCTTCTATCGATAAAGAAAATCGCACAACAGTTATTGGAAGGTCTCCGATTTCTCCACGAAGATGTCGGAGTAATCCACACTGATCTTAAACCAGAAAATATCACCATAGGAGCCACAGAGGATACTTTCAGACAATGGGCTAAGATTGCTTTGACAGATTTCGCTACTGGCCAAAGAACGAAGTTTGCACACGCAAACTTTCCTTCGAGCATCAAAGACCAGGTTTGTTTCATAACGAAATTTTTTATTTTTGAAGTTTCAGCTGGAAACTTGTAATGAAATCATCTATTTCGACAGTGTCAGGCGTCTGGAGAAGAGCAGGCCGAATTTGGTGAAGTTACTTTGGGAAAAAGAATTCAGTGAAGAAGGGTCCTACGAAGAATTTGCAAGAAAAGAAAGAGAGGTGTTCATTGAAAAAGAAGAAAAGAAAAAAGAACACCAGAAGGAAACTGAGCATCAGAAGGGACTCGAATCTCAAGAACCTGAAGTCGATGAAGATGATTCTTCTGACATTGACAGTCTGATTCTGAATCCGGAAACGGAATTCAAAATTGTCGACTTAGGAACAGCTCAATACACTGTAATTTTAGTTAAAAATTATGTAAATTTAAAAGAATATTAAGGATCATCTGACATCGAATCAGTTCCAAACTCTACAGTATCGTTCGCCCGAGGCTGTTCTCCGAGCACACATCACACCAGCCATCGACATTTGGAGTCTTGCTTGCGTCGTAAGCTTTTTTACTTCCTTTGAAAAAATGTGTAATGACGTCATTTTAAGCTTTATGAAGCTGCCACCGGAGACTACTTGTTCAATCCTGTTGGCAATAGAGAGGCCTTGGATCAAAACAGGTCTGCCAAGGTCCAATTTCAGTGTTTTATCGCTATCCTAGGATCTCCACCTTCTGATTTGAAACAAGTTTTTTCGAAAAATAGAATTTATAAATCTCTCTTCACTCCCGATGGGAAGTTCATCGACGAGCCCAATGTCGGAACTGTTTCCATCGAAAAACATATAAAACGTCATATTAATGAACCCGAAGTTTCTTCTTTCGTGAAATTCATGGAAAGGATGCTGTGCTACAACCCACGACGGAGAGGGACTGCCAGGGAACTTCTGGAGTCCAAGTTTGTCGAGGATTCCGACGGGTCAAATTAATTTCTACCGGTCATGAAAAATTTCTCTATATTTTGTGCTTTTTATATTCTTCATTTCTCGAAAATATTCAGTTTTTTCATAAAAACGTGGATAATAAAATAAAACAAATAAATTTGATCTGTTATGACAAGACAAGATGTGTTAAAAAAGACGTGATTTCCTTTGGAGACATGTCACTTTAGTTTTTCGTCGAATACTCACCCTCCTCCCCCGAAGAAATCCAGAAGAGTCATTTCAGCTTTTCGTTAGGTACTAAGTCTTTTCTTTCTCTCGAGCAAGTCCATAATAATTACCGTAGTATCTCTAGAATGCTTTATTCTAGATAAACTGAGAAATTTATTTTAGTACCTTTGTGGTATTCTGTCCTTCTCCTTGGTAGATTTACAATAATTACTGTGGTCTCTTAAGGTACTCTGTTGTTTTCCTTAGTGAACTTGGAATTGCCATTGTAGTTCTCCTAGTGTATCCTGTCGTTCGCCCTCCCAAATAAATGCAGAATAATCACTCCAACTTCTGGCCGGGTACTGGCCCTTCCTTTCTCCCCAAATAACTTCCGAGTAATCACTTCTGTTCTTTTCTAAGCCCTCTCCTAATAAATTCAGAATAATCATTCGGTTCTTCATCGAGTATCTGTCCTTCCCCCAAACACATTCCGAAGTCATTTTGGTTACTCATCGGGTTCTAGTCCTTCCCCCTCCCTCCCCCAAATATATTTCAAGTTGTCTCTTCATTTTTTGGTCGGGTTCTGGCTCTTCCCCCTCTCTCCAATAAATTCCGAGTAGGCTCATTCCTTTTGAAAAATGACTCAAGCGAGAAATCTCCTTCACAATAGCCATCTCTTTGAATCCTATTAAGCCGAAAAATTTTATTGAATAAATTTGAAAATGATCTTATGATGTTTATATTTAAAAGGAAAAATTTTCGGAAATTTTCAATTGACCTTCAAAGTTGTCTTTGTTTTTATTTTCGAAAACTTTAAAATTTCTTTAATTTTAAATACAAAGAATCTTCTGTAATTTTCTACAATTTTTAGGATTTCGACAGGGTCACAGAGAACCAAATTGCGAATCGGAAAATGTCCGGAAGAATCCTTGCTTACTTTTTCATGCTCGTTTTGCTCCTCGGCCTGGCTTCTGAATCCGTCGCCAACGAAGACGGACCGAAAAGAGCCTCTCCTCTTCTTTCTCGTTACGGTAGAGCTGTTCTCTCGAGATACGGTAAACGATCGGACATCCCTGAACTCCGCAACGAGGATCCCCAAGGTCTGTTTTTATTTTTCTGGAAAAACAAATCCCCAAACAAATCTCATTTTGAAAACCCGACTTGATGGATTTGAGGAATCCCGAAAAAAACAAAGATGCCGCATGCTTGATTCCTCTTCATTTGGCTTTTTCGAAGCAAATAATCAATTTCCATTTTCGCAATCAGTCTTTCCTGTGTGAAAGACGGCGTGACTAATCCTTCTGATGACGATTCCTGAAAAATTCCGGCGACAATTCCTGGAATATTCTAATACAATTTTCGAAGTATCCTAATAGCAATTTCCAACAATTCTAATCATAATTCTGGGAAATTTTAATGACAATTTTCAAGAAATTTCAATGGTAATTTTACAATGATTCTAATAATTCTAATAATTCTTGAGAATTTCCAACAATTTTCGAACGATGCTAATGGTTCTGAAAAAAAGTCTGGTAATAAATTCGAAAAAAATTATGACAGTAATTCTAAGAAAACTTTAATTAATTTGATTGTTGACGCATCGATACTAGAAAAAAAACACTTTATTTTGGCAATTAATTTTTAGAATTTAAAATTTATTTTCTTCTTCGAAAAAAAACGTGACGACATTAGTCTTTAGGTAATTAAGTTCGGAAAATCTAATCTTCTTTTTAATTTTCGAGTTTTTTGCAATCAAATTATTTCCGGTTTTTAGGTTTGAAACAATTTTAAAATTAAAATTTTTTTATTAAAGTTGAAATTTCAGAACTAATACTGTGCCGTTTCTTGTTCGGCGATAATGCTATAGAATGTAAAGAATACAATGTCAGACAATAATCCATAACTGGAACGAAAAAGAAAACCATTTTCAACGATCGACTGTTGTCTTCGGAACACCGGCACTTTTGGTGGAGCAACCTTTTTTAGAACACTTAATCCTATTAATTTCCTCAAAATTGAACATGTTTTTAAATTCCGATTGTCTATTTTTAACGGAAGGAAAAAAGGTTGTCAGGAGTTGAATGTTTCTTTGGATCACTTTTGGCCATTTGGGAAAGAATAAAGTTCGTTACTTTATCATTCAAAAAGTTAAAAATGTTAATCAGTTTCTGAGGATCCATATTAGTATCGAGGAAGTGCTCTGACTTCGGCGAGGGTCTTGTCTATTTTTTCCAAGAAGGAGTCACGGGGTCTCGTCGTCAGCTGAACAAAGTTAGATCCAACGATCCGGGAATCCTGTCTTCTGGTGTACGGATGATCGAGATACATGTAGGGAGAAAGAGGTGCACTGAAATTAAATAATAAAATTAAATTGAAACGAAATTAAAATGAATATAAAAAATTATGCATTAAAAAGTCTCGAAATATTTTGAAAATGGGTCCAATAAATATAAAATTAACTTGAAGTAAATTTAAATCTTAGAAATGAGTAAAATACATTCAAAATAAAAGTAAAATAAATTCATGGAATAAAAATAAATATAAAACAATAGACATACCTGTTGAAATCCTTGTAATCGACGAGGTATTGACGATCTGTTTTTTTCCAACTTTCCTGGTTATCTCTATCTTTGTAAGAACGGAAAGATCCTCTATAACTTGTCGGAGCAGTCTGGGGATTAGGGGGGTTATACATTGTATTAAAATATTCATTAGAAGATTTTGGTTCATAAACTTGAAATTGCTGGTAATTTCTATAATTTTTCTGGTCCATTCCTTGAATTCCGAGTTCGTCATACAATTTTTCCAGAGGGGATTTGTCGACGAAACTGGCATCGTCTAAAAGGAAAGCGTCAAATTTAAATTTCGTTGACGTCACTTACTCGAGTCATCAATAGCGTCTTTACCGTACTCCTGTTCCATCTGGAGCATCTTGGAGGCACTGATTTGGTGAGGCGTGTATGAGGGGATTCCTCCAGGTCCAGGTTTGAAGAATTTGTCTTCATTTAGTGGAACAGAATAATCTGGGGGTCGCTCGGAGGTGAGGGGGGCGATGCCATACCCGGCTTCAAAACTTTCCTTATAATCAGAAGCATTCTGATTTTGGGTGACATTTAAGGTGGGTTTGGGTGGCTCGGGAGGAGGGGGTCTGTTGGCCCGGAAAATATCCTTCACATAATCCTCGTAGCTGTGTGTCATCGGGCCTCCCGGGATGATCTCCCTGTCGAATTTCGTCCTGTATTCCGCAGGGGCTTTTTTCTCTCTCCAACCAAGATAATCCGACATTTTTAAGGTAGAATTAAATAAGAACCCAGAAAATAAGGAAAATCTTTGTCGACGAGATCTGCACTAGCCAAAGTCAATAAGTTCAATCCGACACCGCCTCCGGCAATAGTGTAATGTTCCCCGATTGCCTCAGGCGCTTTTGCCTCCAGCTCCTCTTTACGATCATTTTCTTGAAAAACAACTACATTTCTGACATGGAAAAAATTCATATTTACAAGTTGAGTCATCTTAAGGTAAATAAAGAAATTCAATGATCCTTAAAAGGACGTTCCGACTTTTTATGAAAAAAACATGGCTTATCTGAAATTGAATTTTTACGTCTCATATTGACATTAATTTTGGATCCAAAAATTTATCTGAAAAGAAATGGAGAGCAAGGAAGAAAATCACGATGAAAAAATATTATGAAAATTTTAGATTTCATATAGAATTATTTTTAGAAATTCAATAAAATATTTTAATAATTTTACCGAAGAAAAATCAAAATAAATCTTGACAGAAAAATAATATAAAAAGTTTAACAGAAAAATGGCATAAAAAGTAAAAAAGTAAACTTGGATAGGAAAAAATAGTAAGGAAAAGTTCAGTAGAGAATTAGTACAGGAAATCCTTCGATAGAGTAACAACAGGGTAAACCTTAGTTCAAGAAATAGTAAAGAAAAGCTTGATAGAAGAAGTAGTAAAGGAAATCCGTGAAGGAGAAACAAGGTACACCTTGATGAAAAACGCGCAGGACCTTGATGTAAGGGAAAGATTGATGATGAAAGAGAGGGATTGGCTGTGTGGAGTCAAGCGCACCGGGGCTCACAGAATAGCTTTGATTCGGGTTTTGTCAGGCCGTCTTGAAATCATTGTTCCAAATATTTTTGTATAGAAAATTTGATCTTTTTTTAGTTTTATGATTTTTTGAAAAACCTCACTTTTTTGAAATTGTTTTTTATTTCCTGTAACTTTCGTTAGATTCTCGAAATAAAATGGATGAATTTTGTTGATCTTTGTAGCTCGGATTGGAAACAAGGAAAATATTTTTCGGTAGAAATTATTCTCAATATGTTTTCAAATTTTTTAAACGAAGTCAATAACATTTTTTAATTTTTAAGGAATTTATTTCGGAGTAGAAATCTAGAAAATAAATTGTAAATAAGTATTGCTTTTATATTGTTGATTGAATTTTTGAAACGTTATCAATAGTATTTGAGTTTTAAAGTTCCTCGGAATATAGATTGAGAAAGAAAATAATTTTTATATAAAAATTGACTTTATAGCATAGGTCAGATTTTTAATGTTGAATCAATAACATCGATTTTTATTTTTTTCTATTCTTTCGGGAACAGGTTAGAAAATAAAAAGGTTTTGTAAATAAAAAATATTTCCGTAATGATCATTAGACCACACGATATCAATGACGTTTTTCATTTTCTGATTTTTCGAGTACAGATTGAAAGAGAAAGTCAATTGGGATAGTTTTCATTCTCTTTTGATAACGATAAGGCGATTTTTATTTCAAGGAGTTTTAGCCATTCTTTTCAGAGCTTCCATGAATATTGACGTGGATTTATTCAACCAGGACATTTACGTGCCTGATGAGTTCTCCGATTGCCCAGATGAATACAGGCCTTCGGATAACAAGTATCTTTATTGTGGAACTCCCCCTAATGGAGAATGGTGTAAATATCTCAAGGTTTGGATTTTAACTTTCCAGTAATTTAAGTTTTTATGCTTTAATAATCTCGAAATTTCCAGAATCTTCACGTTGCAAAAGAGTTCCGAACATATTTCCTAGCTGTAGTTCCATTAGTATTATCTATTGTCGCAATTTTATTAAATTTGGCATTTTCATTAATCGCTACTCTTGTATTGTTCAAGTACGGGCAAAGGTGAGATTTATTTTATCGAAATGATTGATCGATAATTTGCTTTAGTTCGAAGAAAAGATATGCATTCCTTTTGAGCAGGTCAATAAGCACCGTAACAGCCCAGATTCTATTCTACGTGGTATTAATATCCTGGAAATCTGGGGGTTTCGAGTATTCTTCCGCAGCTATTTTCCTTCTCGTCGGTTGTCTGAGTTTTTTGACCTTGACAGGGACATATTTGGCGCTCTCTACACTACTGTATATCGCCGTCGTCCATCCTTTCTGGTATAGGACCAATATCACCATGACGAGATGTGTGATTATGATTGTGATAATTTGGATGATCAGCATCATTTTTTCCGTGAGTTCATAGTCCGTGACTTGGAACTTTATGTTTACCCAAGAACATTTCAGATTTGTGTGGGGATTTACGGAGCGACGCTTTTTTATCCAGAAACAGCCCCTATTTCTTGTTCTTTCGATGGCTGTCAGGAACCCTTAGCCATAGTCATTGTGGTCGTCCTGGCTGTTTGTTACATTACCGTATTGGTTGTTTACTTGTTGATGTTCCTGAGGATGAGATACAGAAACAGAAAAGTTTTGAAACAAAGAAATATTTCCAGACAACCTTCAGTCGAGAGGAATCTGAAGGCAATGAACAGACTTTCGTTCAATTTGATTTCTTTTGCATTTTCAAAGCTGCCATTGTTGATAGTCTCCATCGTGGCCTTGTCGAATTTAGAACATTTGGCGACTCTTGGAAATGGAGAAAAGTCTTCCTGCAAAACTTTCATGAACGGTGAACTCTACTTCCAAGTGGAACTTTTGGCTAGTATAGCAGCTATAATTTGGCTAATCGGTAATTTATTTTCTAAACTAAAATTTCATTCGGAATAATTAAAATTGAAATCTTTAGGTATGATTGTTGACCCGATAATCAACGCCGTAAGTGATCCTAACATGAAGAAGTATCTCCGAAATGCCTACAAGAGATTGAGAAGAAAGTTGTTTAAAGACAGTAGTACAGAATCAAAGGAATCTTTCGACGAAACAGATTCAGATTCCAGTGAACCTGTTCCCCCAAGTCATTGATCTCGATTTTTCTTGCCTGATTTTTTGTTGCTCCTAGATAAATAATTTAATTTAAAAATAACAAATACATTTGAAGTTTTTAAGACTTTAATTTGAAAAATCTAAAAAACAAGTTTTAAAAACCAAACATTCAAAAAACAGATTTTAATTATTTTCCTAAGCAAATTAATTTATGATTCAATTTAAGAGCAGAAAAATATTTTTAAAAATCCTTCAAGGCATTAATAGTGAAATTAAAGGGAAATAAGTAATTCTTTGAATTAGAACAATTCAGGTTTCGAAAATTCACTTTCTCAAGTTCGATGATCTATTGTTGACTCTCAATGAATAAATTGTTGCTCCTACAGAAGTTAATTTGATATTTACTTCAAATACAGAAATTTAAGGTTTTTGCAAGATGTTAATAGAAAAATACAGAAATAGGAAATTCTTTGAATAAAATTCAGGTTTCAGAGGTTCCGGCTTCCTCAACTTTGATGATTCCCTCATTGATTCATAGTGACTATTTCACTGTCCTTACATTAATGTGGAACTAAATTCTGACATGAAAGAAAGTCTCGGAAATGTTAAAAAAAATCAGTGGAAAAACATACAAGTAATTCTTCGAATAAAAATTCAGGTTTCAAATGTTCCATGTTCTCTAATTTTACTGATCTCCAGTTGATTTTTTATTATCACTGTAGTTACAGTTAAATTGTATTTTAAAAATCAAACTTTCTTATGAGGTTAACAAAATCCTTAAAATATGAATTATTAAAAATCATAAAAAAATTAAATAATTTCTTAAAGAACCAGATACCAGTTCCAGACACTATTTCCAGACATTATTAATCTCTAGTTGCTTTTTTACTACTTCTCATTTTTTCAAGCAGCTAAAAAGTTTGAAATTTAATATAGATACTTTGAACACTGTTCCATCAATGTTTCACCGGTCTCAGTTCCACAGACTTGTTTGAATTTTCCTTGAATTTATTCTTTTTTGATTCCTAAACTCAGGCCATGTCAAGGGCAGGAAACTGCCCTGAGGCAACAAAACAAAATCGAAAGCAACTCGCTCAGTTGAATCAGAATCAGTGGAAAAACATTCCAGATGAACGCGGACGAACACCAGCTTCAGATCTTCTCCAAAAAAAATTTGACTTTTTTTTCTATAAGAGGAAAAAGGAACCAAGGGGGTTGATTCCATGAATCAAAGACATCCTGAGCAAGGACAAGAAAAAAAGCATATCATTTCAGTTGACAGTAGCAGAATTTGGTCGTCGGTATCGCCCCGCCTTGTCTTTTTTACATGTTTCAAATGCTTCTTTCTCACTGTGATCTATAAAAAGAAAGTTGACCTCAGCAGTCGACTTCAGTTTCTGGCTTCAACACTTTGCTTCGATAATCGACTTTGACTTCTGAATTCAACACTTGATATTAATCTTTGACTTCTGTATTTGAGTTTTCTACTTCTGACTCCATTTTTCAACTTTCAACTTTCGAAAATGCGTTGGATATTAGTGAGTTTTTGTTTTTGAATTTTTTAATCAACCTTTCTTCCAGGTTTATTTTATACTCATTGGATTGATTTCTGCCGAGCTGAATATCCCGGACTTGTTAAAAAACGAAAAATTTGTATGTTTTTTTTGTTTTTTGGTATATTACAAAAGATTTCAGAAAGGACCAGGAGTGAAATCTCGATTGTCACCGAAAGGAGTAAGTTATGTTTCTTCTTTTCTGGCAAGAGGTTTGATAACTGAGTTGGTCACGGTATCCATCAACACTGTTCCCGTCAAAGTTTCCACGACTTCTGGAGATCTGTTGGTGAATGACATGATTCTTGGGATCCATAATGCTCCTGAAAGCATCGAGACGGAGTTGATTTCGCCAGATATTGTCAGACTTCATGTGAAAACTTTGAACATCTCTTCAAAAGTCATTCTGGGGGGAGCTTTCCAAGGAAACGTCCTTATGTCGGCCCCCGCTACTCAGGCACACCTCGATATAGCTATGTTGAAGACTTTCCAAGGAGCACCGAATCTCAAAGTCAAATCTTGTAAGGTTGTTCAAAAAATCCCAATCACTGTGGCTATGCCAGAAGGTCCTGTAAAGAAATCTTTGGTCCAGCAATCTGCGGACTTGCTTCAATCTCTTCTTTGTTCTCGAGTAGAATTCATCATTGAAGAAAGAATCAACGCGAGATTCGGTCTTTTAAACCCGAAAGTCCCATTGGCTAACATCAAAGATGACGTTATCGTCAACGACCTCATTAGTAGGATGAGACTTATTCGAAGACAACGGTATTTTTAAATCATTGTTATTTATTTTAAAAATTTAATGAAATTTAGAGACCTAAATAACGAAAGATCAGCACGAATTCCACGACAATCATTAATTACCAGCTTCAATGTGGTTTGTATTTAGTTTCTCGAAAAGTATCCAAAAAAATTTCAGACGAGAGCAGAGTCCCTCGCTCTCGATTACACCATCCTCAAGGACATCAAAGTTTCCCCCATAGGACTCGAAATCGAGAACTTTGGAGAAGTTTCCTTCAGGGGTCGTGGAGGCACCCCGTTCGGACCTGTCCCAGTGAATCTTCCGAAAAACGGTCATCCAGAAACGATGCTCCAAATGGTGATTTCAGATTTCGTTCCTAATTCGCTCATGTACCACGGTCACACGTGAGTTTTTTTCGAATTCCATCCAAGTCTACGATTTTCTTTAAGAATCGGGTTATTCAATACAAGAGTCGATCCAACCACCCCCCACTTCGGACCGCTCATGAAAACAACCTGCAGTCTTTCTTCCGGAACATTTTTCTGTCTCGGGGATATTTTCCCGACCTTGAAGAGACTCTATCCAAACCAGAAGCTCACATTGATGTTCAACACTGTCCAGTCTCCCGTCATCAGATTCCAATCCCATGCTGCCGGAGGAATTAAGTTCACTTTACTCGGAAACATTGCAATTTCTGTTTTGGACAAAGACACAAACAAAGAAATGCATGCTGCAACAATGTCCATCGATGTAGATTCTACCATGAAATTAAGACTGACTTCGAGTACAGTTCGTCCAAAAATCACCTTAAAATCAATCTCTCTCAAAACCTTATCTCCTGAGATTCTTCTTCAAAAAGAACTCGATGATTCCGTTTTTCTTGCTCGTGAAGTCCTCCAACGACTCGTCAACGACATTCTCAAGGAAGGAATTCCTATTCCTATTCATCCTCTTTTCCAATTACAAAAACCAAAAGTAATTTTCCTTTAAATACTAAATATTAAAAATCACCTTTTAGGTAAAAGTCATGGATCGAGCTCTCTTACTCCAGACCAATTTCGTCCTAAATGAACGACTTTTGCGTCAATTGACAGCTGCGGACCTTCGTAAACGGGTTATCCGCGCCTGAACTGGCTCATCGCCTCCCGGTTCCAGCTTTCAAGCGACGGATGTCAAAGTAGAAAATTCAGGATAAAACTCTTAGTATTTGTACAAAATGTATATAAAGCGATTTCCGACTATACATAAGACTTTATTTTCACGTTACTGTAGTTAAATTTAATGTAGGCTGAAAAGCTATATCTTATTTCACATTGGCGAGTTCTAAGAGATACGCAGCGAGAACCTTTGTTCCTTCGATGTAGTTAGTGATGTTGATTTTCTCGTTCTGAGAGTGGGCCATGTCGTCGGCAGCGCCAATAGGAAGAAGCATGACGTTCTTCCCCGTCAATTCCTGGAAGGTCAATGTGACTGGGATACTACCTCCTTCACGGATGTAGTCAGGCTCGGCTCCGAAAACCTTCTTAATAGCGGCAGCACCAGCTTGGTAGTGGGGATGGTTGTAGTCAGAAACCCATGGAAGACTTCCTTGGTATGGGATCGCTCTGAATTTGTTGGGGGAGTTTCTTTGAGCCCACAACTTATTCAAGTACTCGACCACCAATTTGTCCACAACCTCCGGCTCCATATTGGGAACGATACGGATGCTGAATTTCCCGATGATCTTGGAAGGAATAACCGTCTTGGCTCCGGGTCCGTGGAAGGCTCCTTCGATTCCGTGGATCGACAATGAGGGGAAACGCCAACGGTTCATCAGAATCTTGACCTTATCCTCTGTGATCAGCTTGTCGACAAGAATATCCTTCTTGTACTCTTCGACATCAAAGTCAATCTTCTTGTAAAGCTCCACCTCCTCGTGAGTAACTGGAGCTACGAGCTCATGAAGTCCGTCGATTTTGATGTTTCCGGAAGCATCCATCAAGTGAGAAAAGAGCCAACAAAGGTCAGAGACTCCATCATGACTGGAAATATGCGATTACGACAGATGGATAAGGAAAATACTTACACAGTACCACCGAAGACTCCGGAATGCAAATCCTGTTTCGCAGCTGTGATCTCAACGCCGTAGTAGCAGATACCACGGAGACCGTAGGTGATGCAAGGTTTGTTTTTGCCCAACCAGTAGCTGTCGGAGATACACGTGAAGTCGACGTCGGACAAGAAGGAATCCTTGTGAGCCTTCAGGATGTCATCCAGTCCTTCCGATCCGCTTTCTTCCATTCCTTCGAGGACAAACTTGATGTTGACAGGGATGTCGATTTTCAGCTCATTCATGACCTCGACAGCGTTGATCCAGGCCATAATCGGGCCCTTGTCATCGGTGGATCCACGACCGTAGAGCTTGCCGTCCTTCTCGATCAGCTTGAACGGATCAGTGTTCCATCCATCGCTGAGAGCAGCGGGCTGAACATCGAGATGGCCATAAATGAGTAAGGTCTTCTTGGATTTATCCTTTCCTAGGGTGGCGAAGAGGACAGGAGGAAGAGGGATTTTCTGTCCATCCGCCAGTGTCTGAATTCCATTTTGGACTTGCTCACAAACAGCTCCCAGAACTTCGAGTTCCTATGAACAGAGATAAACATTTATATATAAAACACCAATCGAACCTTCTGTGCCCAGGAAATCATGGCAAAAACATCTTTTCGAAAAGCGGCATCGGCGGAGACACTGGGGATCTCGACTGCTTCTCGGAGACGCTGGATAAACTTTGTTTGGTGCTTATCAATGACACTGAAAGTTCAATTGTTTTATCAGCTGTTTAGTGATCGAGAAACTCACGCAGCGATTTGTTCATATGCAGACATTGCGACTTGGAATTGACCTTGACAGGACCTCTGAACGAGCACTGGATACCTAAAAACGGAACAGTATTGATTATGTATAGGAAAAATTATAAACAATATAGCGTCGGAAGGGGATATGGAAAAGAGAGATTGGATGACTCTTGTCAGTTTTGATTACTCGCAACATGCGAGAAACGGATGCGCGTTTACAAATTCTCTCGCTCGATTGTTTTTCCAAAAATACCATTCCGAAAGACCAGATTAGAAATAATTAAAAAATACATATTCACCAACTCATTCTCTCCCTCAATCGTTTTTTCCGAAAATAAAAAAAAGACCATTCCAAAGATGGGGTTGGAATTGGAAATCGGACAGCGAGGAATCAGTGCGTGTTCATGAATTGCTCTCTCTCTCTCTCTATTTTCTAAAGAACTTAGAAAGACCGTTCCGAACACAAGGTTAGAGAGATTACTAGGCCCTACATATTAACAAACTTGTCTTCTCTGGTTTTTCTCCAAAAATTCAAAGACCATGTCAAAGGACCAGATTAAAATTGGACAATGAGGCAAAACGTGACTTTACCATCGGAATGCGATTTTTTATGGGGAAATTTGGAATAAGCGGTCTCTTTCAACTAGCGGCTTTTCTTTCAAACTAAAAGTAATAATTGAGGTTGAAGAGCCAAAAGACCGAAGACCTGAGATGTTAGATCCTAATGATTGGTACCTATCAGCCTCAAAATTTGACAAACAACTGTAAAATCTATGCATAAAAAAAAACAAAAAATGTTATCATGCGATTGGCCTTCACTCTAGGAAGTGCCAGTCATTCAAAAAAGTTCTAAATTTAAATCTGAATGAAAGTGGGAAAAGAATGTTGCAACTCAGACAGTCGCATCATCGTCTGATTTTAGCAAAAATGGTAAAATTGCTTATCAAAAAAGCTTAGCACTTATAATCTCGATTAAAATTCATGAAGTCGAAGTTGAGAAGATCAGCAAATGGCGGAATATAATTTGGAGGACTGTCTGGAGGATGATATCTGGGGGCGTAGGGCTGTGAACAAAGAGTGAACTCCATACAGATCAAAAATTATTCTTTATAAAATCCATCAAACTCAACAAATTAATAACTCAAAAAGCGTGACGACGTTTCCGGCCAGTGTATTTTGTATTCGCCCGAACCTCTCTGGAAAAAGTCATTGATATACGACTAAAGAACACGATAACCTACTTTCCCTGACGTTGCATGCGTTCCTTCTTAGCTTCGATATAAGCCCTCGACCCTTTGACGGGTTTGGCGTTCTTCTCTCGTCCAGTGACCCATGTCCTGCAGTTAATAGAAGTTTATCAGTCTCGAAGACAGAATTAAAGGCTTACCGACGCTTGATATTGCTAATATGAGAAGATTGGGGTTCTTCTTCAGTCAGGGCTCTGGGCAATTTCTGCATCCCACCTGTCATCAGGACCAAATATATCCTGGAATTAATAATTAATTTTTAAACAAAAAATGACTGACTTTTTTGCTTTCGTACTGTTGGGGAAATCAACAACTAGACCTCCGTTGAAACCGGCTTGAACAGCCTGCTGCATGATGAACTCGCTTTGTTCTGCGGATTCCGGATAAAATTGGAAAACTGCTCGACTTCCACGATCCAGAGCACCATACAATGTCTGGAAAAAGTGAAGGAGACGTTTCTTAGGATTTTCTTCCTTGGAATTAGCATGACAAAGCCACTGGATCGCGGAGATGCTGATGGCTCCGTCGAAAACACCGGGACGGAAGGGACATCCCTTGCCCATATCCTGTAATACCAATTCGCCTTCACATTCATTGTCTTCTTTAGCAATCTTCAGCATGTCTTCACTAATGTCGAATCCGATCCAATGATGACCTTTTTCAGTGAGGACTTCGCCACTTAATCCAGATCCACATCCGATGTCCAGAAGGAAACACTGTTTCTCCGGAGGCAAAGCCAGGAGTTCCAGAGCACGTTCAGCCATCTCATTTTGGATTTGGATGATATGAGAACTGAAAACATATCAATAAGCGAAGGAAAATGATAATGAACAAACTTCGTTGTGTATTTTCGAGCTTCGACGTTGTTGTAAAACTGGAAATCATGGATTCATATATCGAAATCTTCTGGGAATGATTAAAACTTACCAATTCAGGTGGCCCGAGATGTTCGGGACGTTTGGAACTCATTTCGATGAAGAATAGAGATTTTTATTTTAAAAAACTTGGGGAAAATAAATTTTTAGAAGGATTTACGCAAAGGGACGGATTGCCAAGGTATTTCTGTTCGTGCTTCAGAAAATCCATTTCTGGTTTTTTATTTTTGATTATTGATCTTCTAGAATATTCCCTTATTCATGTAGCTTTCGAATGTAATGATGATAATATAAAGTGCGAAACGAAAATTATTCGTCGAAAATCGATTTTTTAGAACTTTAAAGGAATTTTTGAAAGAATCGTGTGCGCTCGAATTTCCCGCGGTTCCCTGTTGGTTTCCGATTTTTGGTCTGCAATTGACGACTCGGATTTTTCCTCTTGTTTGATAACCTTTTCATATTTTTGAAATTCCTTTTTACTAACTTCAATTTTCAGTTTCCATCATGTCTGGGGGAGGAAAGGATAGGATTGCTGTTTTTCCATCTCGCATGTAAGTCCTCATATATCGTTTCCAAGTAATGATTTCCTATACAGGGCCCAAACAACTATGAAGACCCGCTTGAAGGGTGCTCAGAAGGGCCACAGCTTATTGAAGAAGAAAGCTGATGCTTTGAATCTCCGTTTCCGTGAGATTCTGAAGAAGATCGTCCAGACGAAAAATACCATGGGGGATGTTCTTCGAGAAGCCGCTTTTTCTCTCGCTGAAGCCAAGTTCACCGCCGGAGACTTCAGTCACACTGTTATCCAGAATGTGAATCAGTCCCAATATCGTGTCCGTATGAAGAAGGATAATGTTGTCGGTTGGTTTCCATATTTTACTGACTTTAATAATTGTTACTTTTCCTAGGTGTCTTTTTGCCGGTTTTCGAAGCTTATTCTGATGGTCCGGATGCTTACGACTTGATCGGTCTGGGTAAAGGAGGATCCAACATTGGCCGCCTGAAGAAGAACTACAGTAAGGCCGTCGAGCTCCTCGTCGAATTGGCCACATTGCAGACCTGCTTCATCACCCTCGACGAAGCCATCAAGGTTACTAACCGTCGTGTGAATGCTATCGAGCACGTCATTATACCTAGAATTGAGAACACTTTGACGTATATTGTTACTGAATTAGATGAAATGGAACGTGAAGAATTCTTCCGGTATGTTTTTGTATCAAATACCAACTAATATTTGTTTTCAGAATGAAGAAAATCCAAGCCAAGAAGAAGAGAGATAAGGCAGAAGCTGAAGCTGAAGCTAAAGCTAAGGAGGAACTACACATAGCTGCTCCGGACGACGGTCAAGTGAAGAGCATCTTGGACAAGGAGGACGACATTCCTATTCTCTTTAACTGATCCATTTCACTTCCAACAATTGTCGGTCTTGCTTAGGGGCGTATAGAGTATGTTTAATTATAGCCAGGTGATCTTTTCATCCTTAGTCTAAGTGCAGAGATGTTTGCCCGATATGGATCCTTGTAAATTTTTATATGAAAATAAACGCCTCAAAATGAAGTCTGGAGAAGACAGCTCGAAATTGAGCCCTGCTCATTTAGCCATTTGAGAAATGACGAGAACAAGGCTGGGAAGTGGATACATGTCGATTTGGTGCGTCCTTCTCGAATGCGCAGTCGACGTGGACCCCTGTCCTGTGCATCCTTCTCGACTTTTTCCTACGGCTAAAAACAACCAAAAACGCCAGACCAAGCTCCTTTTGGGAAATATGCCGTAAATTTTACTAAATCCAATAGATTGTTTTGTATTCCTCGAGATTTACAAAAATGTCAATGATATTTGAAACCTATAATATTTTGAGCGAAAACCAAAGCAACAGACTTTTCAATGGAGTTTTGGCCGCTTCTCAAGTTTTTGGTAAATAATCTTATCTGTTTTGTTTTTGATAATATTGGATTTCAGGGATTTTGACTGTATTGTCTGCGGCTTTCTGGATGGGGGGCTACAATGAGGGAGGATTTGCTTGGAGTTCGGATCCAGAAAAACAGTTCCATTATCACCCGACTTTGATGTCCATGGGATTGGTTTTTCTTTTCGGAGAAGCAGCTATCGTTTACAGAGTTTTCCGTCATGAAAAGAAACGCTTCACAAAGTTGCTCCATTTGAGTATTCATTCTTCTGCTTTGATCTTCATGCTCATTGCCCTCAAGGCCGTCTGGGACTCTCACGACTACCATACAGCTCCCGACGGTACTCTGGCCCCCATCCCGAACCTCTATTCCCTCCATTCCTGGATTGGGATCATCACTGTCGTTTCCTACTGCCTTCAGGTTCGTTTAATTTGTTAAACTTTTAAATTGTTTAACGTTTTAATGGAATGAATTTCAGTATGTTTTCGGATTTGTCACTTTCTTCTTTCCTGGATTGAATATGGACGTCCGAAAATTCTCTCTTCCTTTCCATCAACTTTTTGGAGTGATTCTGATGATCGCAGTCACGGCTACTGCTCTGATGGGGATCGCTGAGAGATCTGCTTGGAAACATACATGCTGGACGAAACAAGGAACCCTCTGTGGACAACAGATGATGGCGAACTTCCTTGGCCTGAACATCGTCGGATACACCAGCTGCGTCGTCTTCATCGTCATGAATCCTCGTTGGAAAAGAAAACCTCTTCCTGAAGAAGAATGTCTTTATCCCTTGTCCTCTGATTAAATTCAAAAACTCGGCTTCAGATATTACTAAATTTATCTCACATATGATCTCAAACCCTCAGAAATTTTTATCCTATAAGAACATAATCAAAGCGTTGATGAATCGAAGCATAAAAATGTCAGCAAAGATTAATAATTTAGAAACATGTTAGAAATAGAAAATAATCAGCGATTTTGAAGCGGTCAAAATATCGAGTTCTATGAGATCAGAAAGTAGTCTCGTTGAAATTGTAGATTTCAGGATACAGTAAAATTACCAGTTCTAGAGTCGAGTCTTATAAAGCCAGAAAGTGTGATGAAGATATTTGCTTTTGAATTTAAAATGTAGAATGTCTAATAAATTTCTTTATATTACTCAAGGACCGGAATAAAAATTTCCTAATTATTGCTGAATTTATTAATTGAAGACGAATTGCTTAATCCCGACCAAAAGATTTGGCTGACTAAACCTGTTTCTCGATCCCGGTTTTGATGATTGCTCATTTTCTGCAAAATTTTGTTATCTTCAACCGAAACCTATCCATAAACATCCGTTGGTTATTTACTAAGTTCGTTATTATAAAAACAGTGGGGTTTATTTTGTTTACCCCTCAGGCCTAAAATTTGTTTTCGAAAAAATAAAAAATCGAGCTCATTTCAAGGTTAAGAAAGAAAAAGAAAACAGGAAATTCGCTCCAATATCGAAAAACGTTATTCTATCTATGGGAAGGAAAGAGAGGAGAGGGAGACAAAAGAGATTCATTGCCATATCGAGTCAAATGGATTTTCACTTCAAGAATGGCAGAATTGGTGATGAAAGCGCATACGAGATTAACCGTGGTAAATAGGTTCAGGAGACCATTCATCCTCCTTTATTGTATTCATTTCCGGACTGGGAAATGTTCTCGGATGAAAAGGAATCATGGGTTTTCTTTAAACAGTTTCCTTTGGTTTAAAAGAACAGGAATATGGTTCAAGAAGAGAGAAGAATGACTCTCCTTGGACCTTTCTTCCCCTTTTGTTTTTCTCTCCTTGCCCTCGTTTTTTCTTCATTTCTGCTCTTCTCTGTGTCTCTTCCTTATTCTTTCTCTCTCTCTTCCATACTTTCTCTTCCTTCTCCTCCTCCTCTCCTTTCTTTCCCATTTTCTCTTCTTTGCTCTGCGACTTACAACATTTCTGAATAATTTTTCAAGTACCAAATTCTGCAGTATTGATACATAATTTCGTTAATTTAATTTAAAAAGATGGAAAGAAACATGCCATAGATATTAAAGTGTCTTATCTCACGGATTAGTGCCCTATTAGATCTTTCAATAATAAATTTCACAAGAAAATTGATTTTGTTTTTTTCTTTCCATAAATAATATCGCCTCTCAATATTTAGCACCGTGGGCTTCGGAATTATTAAGAAATTAATTAATTCCACCATCGAAATAACAATTTAAAATGCAAATTGGAACCTTTTTTATCTTTGGTTTCACAGAAAAAACGGATACCACCTGTCCCCAAGCAATCGTTGTTCCCCCAGACTATTCAGGTTGTAGCACTAATTGAATAAGTCAACAACCCTCAGGCAATGTCAGTAATAAGAATTTTACTATGCAAACGAAAATCTCCAAAAACAACCATATCCAGGATAACGAGATACGGCATCAACTCGCAAACTTGCAATTTCCTCATTTTGTTCATTAATAATTTATTCGACACCAGAGACAACTTACTAAATTGGATAGACCAATCGTCAGTTTTTTACTTTTGAAGCATTAACAATATTTGAAATGTTATCCGTGAGTTTTTGATTCTGTCGGTATCAATGACGTCACTCCTAATTTTCCGTGAATTTAATTTAAATGGAAACTTTAAAAAGAAGTTCCTCGCGATTTAATTACTTCGTCATGTAAGTCTCGACAGCCGTTTCTCTTCAGCTTCCAGAAATTACAGAATCCCGCGGATGTCCGGTGCCTGAGGTTATTTGTGCTTTGGAGCATTTTCTAATAAACTTAATTCCACCACCACCATTGATTGCTTCCAGAATCTCGGACTGCGAGAGACATGGAGAAATTTGCAATACTTTCAGACTTCAATTTTTAAAAAAATTTTAACAGAAACATGATGCTTTGTTTATAATCCGATATCTTCATTGTTTAGTGTCTGATATTATTTATTTCCGTTCCGAAGAAAGGGAGAAGAACAAACGAATCAACAGACCAGCTGGAAAACATGGCTCTGGATCCTATTTATACATAAAGTAACACCTTATAGAATTCCCCATTTTCAGCAGGGCTGGCTAAACTTTTTGAGAGAGGCTCGGGTTGGCGTTGGAACTAAATTTCCAAGGTGTATGTACTTGTTCTGTTAGACTCTTTCCGTCCAAAAACAGCCATAGCCTTTGAAGCTTGATAAATGCTTTCCGTGACATTATAACCCCCACTCATTTCCAAATTTGATCGATAACCCCGAAGATTTGAATTTTCTTTTGTTTTTCTGAGGATTTTTAATTTCTGTGGAAAAATAAAAAATGTTGGATTTTCATTTTTGGATTCCTTTTCCATCGGCTTTTATTAATTATCCAAGACGCATCCATGTCATGGAATCAAACGCCTTCGTCTTGGTATTTTTAAACTAGGGTTAGCCGGCTCCTCAAACCTTGAATCCCGGAGGATGATAGCTCCAAGGCGTCTAATTATTCCATCCCAGCTAAAAAATAAATGTAGACGGCTTCAAGTGCATCTCATTCGCATATTTATCATCTCAGCGATTTACCCGCCTAATTCAGTGACAAATATTAAAGGATATGCTAATTAGACCCTTCGTTGACTTAATGTCACTTTGATATTTATCCGAGATTCGTGTTTTTCTAGAATGTCCGATTTCAAAGAATTTGGTTTTGCAGGTCTCATTTGGGATTCTTCGTTCAATGCAAACTTGTTGAAGAATTTTCTGGTTCAAAAATTTGAGGACAATCATCCAACTTCAGTTTCGGCATGTCGGAGGAATTAATTCGCGAACAATTCCAGAATGCTTCAGAAGCGGAGAGACAAGTAAGTATTTTCCTGAAAGATTCTTATTTTTTGATGAATGTGTGAGTATCACTTTCTCTGAGGGATTTATTCGAAATTGAGTCCAACAACTGTCGTCAAAATTGAAAAAATTTTGTAGGAGCATTGTTAACGGAAAAAAGTCCACATAGGTCGAGTTTTTTGTGGTTTTTCATTTTGGTATTCAAGACATTTTCTTCCTTAACGGAATGGAGGAGTGAACGTGCTCATTGCGAGGGTAGAGCTATATTTAGACCATTTACTCGTTTTTTTATTGGTTTCCGGATTTATCTGTCCTTTATTATTTGGCTTTTCATCGTGAAATTAATAATCACATTTCAGAATCTGGTCATGGCTCTGCAAGCAGAGTACGAAGTAACTGATGTTCTTCCGCCACCGAATCACGAAGATCTCCATGTTTTGATCATGGCAGTCGGCTACATGCTCCTTTTCCTCTTTGGAACTTGCGGGAACGTCGCCGTCTTAACCACCATTTACCACGTCGTCAGGTCCCGGAGAGCTCATCTGGACAACACCCTAATCTACGTCATCGTACTTTCTTGCGTCGACTTTGGAGTTTGTCTTTCACTTCCGTTCACAGTAATCGACCAGATTCTTGGCTTTTGGATGTTTGGATCTATCGTTTGTAAACTTCATGCTGTTTTGGAAAATTTCGGAAAAGTCCTGTCAGCCCTCATCCTGACCGCAATGTCTTTCGACAGATTTGCCGGAGTTTGTCATCCTCAGAAAAGATGGCTTCGCTCCACATCCCTCGCTGTCTGTATCCTCATAGGTAGGTTTCCGAGGTGTCTATTTCCGATGAAGTTGATTTTTCCAGGACTCGCTGCGTATGCTCTGTTCACTCTCTGTCCTCTCCTCTGGAGCTTCACTTCCAGAGAATTGGTTCTGTTCGAAAAGGAAACTGCTCCCAGAAAGAAAACTCGTATGAGAATCGAAAAATGCACGATGGTCAACATTACAAGCACGGTATTCACAATGTTTACAGTATTCCTTTTCGTCCTCTGTTATCTGATTCCCCTGTTTTTGGTCGCCTTTTTCTACTCGAAATTGCTCGGAAAACTCAGACAACATGCGAGACAGTTTACGGTAAAATCACCATTATTATTTTATTTCTTAATGGAATTATTTCAGTCAAGTCATATCCCTCTCATGCGTATTTCTCTATACACGTTGGCAGTGGCTTGTTTCTACTTCATCTGCTGGACTCCCTTCTGGATTGCCACAGCTTACGCAGTATATCTGGAGTACACGGAAGACCCGGGAGCCAGAGTACCCCCAGTATTCGTCTACAGTATGTACTTCATCCACGCTTTGCCATTTACAAATTCTGCTGTCAATTGGATTCTATACGGTAGATTGACTTCAAAATTTAATCTGTATTTTTGTTTTCATTTCTAGGAGCCCTAAATAGTCAACTCCAACATCGGTATCGTGGAAGCCGCGCAACGGAAACTACAATTGCTAATGGATTTAGTACATGTCCTACAATGAAAATAGCTCCATCGGTACATGGCATAGCAAACTCAAAGGTGAGTTCTTTGGAAATATTCGAGTAATCTTTTAATTAAATTTTTTATTAATCTTTTATTTTCAGGCCACAGAGAATCAGTTTTTAAAGACACTCCTTCCTACAGAAAATGGATGTTATGAACACAAAAACGGGAATTCTAAGACGAGTAATTGTGCTTCCCAAAATGGAAGTAGGGAATTTAATGAAACTCCATCTCTCCAAAAAGACGATGCTTTCAAGGAAAACACAAATCACATCAATTATTCGAAAAAGAGTTTCAACTCCAGTGACGGAGAAACAGGGAGCGATACAGAGTCCATAAGTATCGACTTTTATCTCAATAATCAACAAGAAGCCACATTACTGTAACTCCGAAGCCGGGTCCGGAAAATGACTCCCGTTGACAAGATTTATATTTTTATTTCTTACTGGTAAAAATTTAAACAATTCTCTTTGCCACGTTTGAGCTCCACATTAAGTTATGCAATTTATTGTTTTTATTTCTATTACTCTTTGTTGCTGAGCAGATAAACGAGATATTCACGCCGTATGAAATTGGAACCGCTGTCGACAAGTGAACGGGAGATCGATAGACACAGACGGTGAGAAGGAATTAAAGCTTATCACATCGCACTAGTTATAAGGGTGTCGGCCTTGGTGTTACATTTGCTTATCGAAACGCTGAATTCACTCATGTCGTTGGATTTGCAAATAGGAAGTGGAGTATTTCTTTCTTTGTGGTATTTTTCGTCATGAGCTGTCCAAGCTTTGAAGTAAATAAAGCATCGATAGAGAATGTATATGAGAAAGATCACTGTTACAGTATACCCCAATAGCGGGAGAACGATGTTTAGCCAAGCATAGGTTTGGAAGGGGAGTCCATTTTCGGATTTCTCGACCTGTTCCAGAATCATCATGAAGGTGGATATGTCCGCAAAAGCCCCTATGGTCGCCTGACTCAGCGCGAAGGGAAGAAGATAAAACCGCTTGCATTGATACAAGCCGATGTAGAGGATGCCCAGCGGCGGCATCTGGAGCAGTCTGCAGGCCATCAAGACGATTATCCTGGCGCTGATATTCCCTTGCCTCAGGTCCTCATGAGTGATCAAGAAGATAAGACCGCCCACGATCTCTTGGAGAACCAAAGTACAAAAAATATAAGTAGCGATTTTTACATGGAATAAACGGAAGCAGATTCGGTAGCTACTGGAGTCGAAGAAACGATTGTCACGAGGGTCTTTCTCATAGAATTCCTGAAATTGAAGATAGTGAAAAAATGCACCCAATTTGGACAAAGTCAATCGGAGCCAATTTTACATCGCGAAATCGGAAATCCATCAAGCAATTTCGACGTTAAAATGCGTGGGAATATCTTCTTTGGAAAATAAACTTACTTCTGGGGGTTGACGAATAAATCCCGTCAGAGGTTCAGAGTTCCGGATTTTATCCAGATCCGTTAATGATGTCGATCCACGCATTTTCTTTAGCACCATTATGAACAATAATTTCTGAAATTTTCAATAAATTTTAACAATTTTTGAAATTTCTTTGCCAGAAAACAATGAGATTATCGGAAAAAGGTCACGTTGAATCTTTCGGTTCTGGTTTTGACTAAGGAACTGATCGAGAGAGACGAAAAATGAAAAGAACAGCTGTTTTTGAAAAATGCAAGCGTCGAAATATGTGATTTTTATGTAAAAAGACTAAAAAAGTGGCAAAACATAATTAAATAAAATCAATGATTCACGAACAAATAAAATACATGACTCAATCCATGAATAAATCTTTTCGAAAATAAATCCAGAAAATTTGTGATCCAAATTTCGGATTCCTACTATCGGCCCTTGCCCGTGGAGGATATCGGAAGGCGGGCCACAGAGATCCATGATATCTCCATGCTCAAGTTGTTGGCGCCAAGACAATTGGGGAACGCGGACAAACACTCATTTGTCGGTCGGCCTCGGTGTACTCCGGCTTCTTGAAAGGGGAATAGACAGCTACTTTGATGAAAGAACAAGAGACTCGTCCGAAGCAAGTTAGTTCTCGGGCTTTTGCGAGGACGCTACGAACGTGGCCTCGTGCTAATTCTTGCTTCTGTTGAATAACTGAAAAAATAATTTATCCAGAATAAGTGCTGGAGGGAGAATTTTGAAAAAATGGATAAAAGTTTTTTTGCTAAAATGCCCTCTGACGGTTCCATAAAGCTCAAATGTTGTTTCTCCATTAAGGTAGTTTAAAGCTTTATTTGATAAAAAGCAATTAGTAAATGTTAAAAATAATTCGTATTTTTCTGTACACGTGAGGTCATTTCCAGACCTTTAGAACAGAGCACTGTTGACTCTTTCCAGGTGGGGTTCGACCTCGGCTTCTTCGAAGAAATCCAATTCGGCACTGAAAAATGAATATGTAAGCTACATAATTAATACCGGAAGTCCTACTCTGCCAGTCGTTTCTTGTCTCTAATCATGACAAACGTCATACTGCAGATTACCAAGAACCAGAGATAAACAGCAACCATCCCCATCGAACAAGCGGCGAACACAGGATAAAGTTGACTATTGGCGTTATCGGCGGATATCAGTAAGACAAGTCCACATCCCATCGACCCCATCATCATGAGGACACAGCTGAATTGGTACGGCAAAAGAAGGTAATGGGAATCAGAGAAAATTCCAATTAACATAAGAAGTGAGGAAACAAATTGGATCCCCATAAGTACAAAGGCCGGAATTGTCAAATATTCCCTTTGTGTTTCTGTCAGTCTGTCGTTGAATCCAAACATTAACGCAATTACTGCAAAATTACAAAGTTAATTGATAGAGCAAATGAATCCTACCGAAGAGAGCGGATGTCAAGGATAAAACTGAAATGACAAATGATCCAATCCTCAATCTACATAATCCGCAGCAACATCTATACTTCGCCATCAATGTGTACAAGTTCATCGCCGAATCCGAACCCTGTCCCCCAAAGAACCCCGTATGACTCATCGTGCTGGTGTAAATAGACATTGTCGAGTTCTTCAAGTTCGAAATAGCCTGAATTAAGGGATTTCTGCTGTTTTTCGACAAGGGCAGTTGGAGAGAACTCGACCGACGAATCTGAAACAAACAAGTAAGAATCTCGGAGATTTCGGAAAAGCCGAGATTGAGCGACAGTTGGGAATCTCGGAAATTCCGAAAAAGTAGAGAAACATTTTGTTCTTGGTCTTTTCGACAGTGTTGATCCTTTCAGGCGTTAATTATTCAATTTTCAAAGTTAAAAATGTTTCTAGTAAACATTATCCATGAAACAAAGAACAAACCTGACGGCCTTTCGGATCGTCCGTGATGAGGAACCTGTTGGACAACATTTCTGGATCGAAACCTGGAATTTTATATTATTTCATCAGAAAAGGGAAATTTAAAGGAGAGGATTCTCAGCAATTGGTTTCATAGACAGTGGTCTTTCGAGAGGTTTTGTTTGCTTCTGACTACATTTTCAAATTCAAAAAAGCTCAGAGGTCTCTCAGCCATAATGACGGAAACCAAGGGATTAACATCGCTGAAAAAGAACAATGCAAGAAGGATGAGTGGCTTCAGTTGTAGAAATTTCTCAAAAATCATAACAGAAATTTTTTGGACAAAAAAGACCAAAACTTAGACTTTATGGAGTAAAACAAAGAAGAGGTTAACAATAAAAAAACCTTTTAGCAGACTTCTAAGGACAACCTGTCTGTCTCCAATTATCGAAACTTTCGTCCAGGAAGGGTTTGGAGGACTTCACGGAAGTCAATTTGAATATTCATCAATCAGAGTGGAAATAACGTTGCAAATTCGCAGAAATGTGACAAAAATGTTTTTTAGACAAAAAAGTAAAAATTTTTAAAAAATTTATTCCCAGATGATAGAAGATCCAGATTCGAGGAAGAGATAAGTAGACAAAAAGTTGAAAATTTGCCATAAAAAAAATAAACAGTTTAAACACCATTTACGTCAAATTTTTCGTTTAATTTGAAGCAATAAATAACTGTAATTACCGAATCTCGTCCATTTCCACATGACACTGTCGTCAAAGCCGTCGTAAATTGGCGAATAACTCCTCCGTGATGCACAACGTTTCCAGAACATGTAGGAAAAATTTGGAGTAAATCAGATTTGAAATCAATAGTCTGAAAATAAATTGTCTGAGTAAGCAGTTGTTTTCCTATTTATTCACCGAAAACATGATTTGTCCAAATCGGACGTCATTTTCAACAACCCGAAAATGCCGTTGAGGATTGAGTGTTTGAAGAGCGTCATCGGAGACAACCATAGACCAATTTTGCCACTAAAAAAATAAATAACGAGTTTCCAAAGTGTGATTTTCGAACTACATAATATAAAAAGTTTTTTATATCGGCAACAAAATACTTTGAATACACGTAGTTTGTCAAAAAAATTAAACTTTAAATTTCCAAGAATCAATGTCTTGAATTTCAATCGGATTCACGTCACCGGGAGGGATTACTGTAGCAGCCCTTACTATACCAGTATCGAGAAGTTCATGTCGTTGTTTTTCATCCCAGTCATATGATGTTCTCAAGAACTTCTTTGCCACGTTTCGCTCTCTCAACCAGAGCCTCTTCTGAGAACTTTGAAGAAGATCACCCACTACCACCCTCTCAACAGATGCCTGAAAAGTGTTTTACGTAAATATAAATTCGTAAACAACTTACTGGATTAGATCCAATATGGATGATAAGTTTCAACGAGGAGTCGAGTATTTCAAGGAATTTTGGATTCCTCTCTGTAATGTTGAAGCGTGTTAACGACGATGGGATTTCAACCTTGGGTTTTGAATCTTGACAAAGGTGGATTTCATAAATGCCATCCAAACCAGACTTGGGATCAGGGATTCGATAAAATTCCATAACAAAAGTTGCATTACTTATCAAATTCAATAAAAGTTCACTTTCTTTTTCAGAAAGAATCTTGGAATTACTCCAAAATGTCTGAAATATTTGTCGGTTAAATGGTGAGATAACAAGTACCTACTTTTTTAAATCTATCTTTATGCAACCCGATCCCAAGGGATCCGAGACTTTCGTCCTTTCGGTGAATTTCCTGCATCCGAAATTTGGAAGGTTTTTCTTTTCCCATCGTCATGACTTGATTGAAAAGTCCCAGTTGCTGATTCATAGATACGATAGCTCCAGAAACAATATCCTGAGATAAATGTTTCTTCGAGAAAATATCGAGGATATTTCTTACTGAAAATCCTGTCATGGAGATCCAGTCAATTGGATCAATAGGGATTGACTGAGCATGTGTTTGATGTTCATAACAGAATGGGTCGGCGATAATTTGAGGATCAAAAGTATTAAATACCTGACTAATTGTGTTCAAAGATGTGGACATAAAACGACCAATTGTCAAATCCAAGGGTCTCGTAACTGAAACTCCATTGAAGGACTCCCTGACGAAAGCAATATTAGCAGAGAAGTCGTGGAATCTTCCATTGTATCCAATTGGAATGAATATATTATTTTCATTTTTGAGAAGAGATCCAGTAGGACTATAATTAAACTCTTTATAAAAGTCGCCCTTGGTCGAAAAAACGAATCTCAAGGATCCAGATGGGTCAGTAGCAAGAAGGAGTTGATCACCTTCAGAACTTTCCATAAGAACAGGAGTTTCGTCGATGTAGTAAATATTCCAAAGCTTCCCTCCATCCATGAAATGGCTGATTAAATTTTCGTTTCCGGGCCAAAGGTAATAAAACTTCTGGATTTCATTGTTGTTTTTTCGACTTGAAATTCGATGTTTTTCATCGTAAATATATTCAACAAAATATTTCCCTTTTGAAACTCTCGTCAATTGTCCGAGAGAATCATATTCGAATTCTTCGTCACCTCTTCTGATTGTCCATCCATTTTCATCCACGATGTAACTGATTTTCCCCACTTTCTCGACAGCTCCTCCTGTTATCAACTTTATTTGCTGTTCATTGATTTTCTGGATTCTTCCTCCTTCGTCGTAATTGATTATCCATTGATGGTTTTCTCTACCAACGAGAGAATATTCCGAGAGTTGTCCATCGATACTGTAATCCCAAGTCTCCACAAACGAGTAGTTTCTGTTAATGGTCCATTGGTTTTTCTTTATTCGTCCGACAGAATCATAGTTCAATTTCGCTTCGAGAACAACATTGTCATTGACTATTATTTGTTGATGCTCTATTTGATGAGTAGATGAATATTTCGAGGTCATTGTGAACTTCTCGGAGGAAATGTTTCTTATCATGTTCATGTAGATGATGTTTATGTGAGAAATGTTAGTGATTCGGGAAGTTATAGTATCGTAGGTCAAGAAGACTGGGACCCAAGAGTTCTGATTAAAATCTGCTTTGATAGATTGAACTCTGAAAAGTTTGTCGTACGAAATTTCTGCATTAAATAATTCCTTCTTATCCATTTCAACCATGTTGACTAATAAAGGTCCTTGGTTGACATATTGTCGGAGAATATTTTCTCTCGTAACATTGAACCTGTTTTTCTCATAGTCGAAAATTGTTTTTATTTTCCCATTCCGGATGACTTTCACTTTTCCATGTTCATTCCGCTCAATGTTAAAGTGTCTGGAGTCATCTGGAGGAAGAAAACTCGTCAATTGGCCTTTCGAGTTAAATATAACAGTAGTCACTTTTTCTACAGTGCCAATCTTTGTTTTCCGATGATAAAAAGCAGCGAAATCCTGAGTCAACCCAAGAGAACTCCAGAATTCCGAAACATCATCACCTGGAGATTTTAGAGACAAGATTCCTCCATCTTTACCGTATTTCCACTTGAATCTTTTTCCAGAAGGAATTTGGACCATTGAAGGTTGGAAAGAGCCTTCGTGACCGTAGGTGAACTTTCTGACTAGCAAATCCCCATTTTTCGAATACGTAGATGCAACTAGTCTCTGGAGACCGTCGTAGGCCAAATCATGTCTTAGATTCCCCCAAGTCACAGTCGTCAAAAGTCCTTTGGAATCATAAGTGATATTGAGAGGAGATAAACCGATTTCGTTGAAAACTTCTATCTCAATAATTTTTCCGCCACGATTATACGATACCTTCAGAATATCGTTGTCGAATCCATCTTGGAATGTATCCGTTAATGAAACCCGATCGAATTTGATCGTAAAAACATTCCTTCCGTTAATCTAAATAATTTTTTTCAAAATTTTCCAAAACTCCACATAAAAACATAAAAAGGACATTTCATTTGGACTCTGACTTTTTAAAACAACAACTGGAATGTATATACATTTGTTAAATTTTGGACAACAATAAGCAAGTTTATCACCGCATTCTGTTTAGGAACATCTAATTCGAAATTACCCTCGGCCTTCGACCAACTTGGAGAATGTCACGACCGTCTCCGGCACGGACGTAGGATCTCCATTCGAATCTGGAACTGAGTTCTGAGTTTTTGTCGACACTCGGTAACGTTATTTTCTGCTTCAGAAGTGCCGTCTCCTGTGGCTCGAGCAAGGGGTGAGAAACGATATCATATTGAGTCAAGCTTCCTTCAGAAGAATACAAAACAGAATTCTCGTTCCTCGAAAGAGACTCTATATCTTCATTCGTTGTCACTTCTACATTATTACCTCTGGATACAAATCTCTTGATCCTATGTCCGTTGAGAGCGACATCGGTGGACAGATATCGACCGAGTTGATATTCCCAGGAGAAACTGTAGACTTCTCCACTGGATTTCGACAACAATGCTACTCGTCCGGAATCATCGTAGTCCAAGAAGTAAGTTTTGTCGTTCACTTTCAGAGACTTCAGCAGCTGTCCAGTTCCGTATTCAAGTTGAATCTTTCTTCCTCCAGAAATTAATGTCTGAATGGCTTCGAGCAGTTCTTTATCGAATGAGTTTTGTCGAATCAAAGTCTTTTTCGCTTGGGATCCTTCCAAGATCAGATCTGTCTCGTTGACTCTTGTAATCCTGAGAGAGAATCCGCTTTCGTCAATGACTTCAGAGAGATCTCCAAAACTAGTGTCCACTGAGTACTTGAAAGTGTGAACTTCTTGTCCACTGAGTAAGTTGACGGTCTTCTGATGCATGCCGTGTTTGTTGAAATAATAAACCTCGTTCGATCCGGGAGAATTAATCTTGTAAGATCTTGTTTTCTGATCGTATACTGCTTTCGTTCTTTCGATAGTTTTGATTTTGAAATTAGCTTGGTCTGCAATGTAGATTTCTCCACGGAAGTCGACAGCAAGGGCCATGGGTTTATGAAGGAGTGATTGAGTTGCAACAACGGATTCCGAACCAGTCTCCTGATCGCACGGACAATTAACTCGATCGCAATCACATTTGCTCGCTCGACCGGCGATGATCTTGAGTTGACCCCCATTCACCGACATGGATCGAATGAGATTAGTCCTCTTGGAGTCAGATTCCGCAATGTAAAGTCTACCGTTTTCTGGAGACAAAGCAATAGCCTGAGCGTTTTCAATAACTGGAGTTCCGTGAGACGATGGAGAACAGCCTTTCTTGATTCCGGCGAGAATCCTAGCGACTCCTGTATGGAAGCTCAGCTTGTAGACGATGTCCGTATCGAGAACGATGAGTTCCGAAGAAAACGGTTCAAATAAGATAGACATCGGCCATTCGAGATTGAGCTCACTAATCGGGAAGACTGGAGAACAGTCTTCGTAGGGCTTCCAATCAGGACTAGAATGAAGAGTGTTGATCTGCTTGTCCTTCGTCACATAACGGATTCTTCGACCATCCAAGACGTAGAGGTTCCCATGATTATCGAAAGTAATATCTTTAGGGAAGTTCAACTTCGCAGATTCAGCTAATCCTCGATCTCCACAAGCTCCATCAGCGTCAGTGCAAATTGATCCATCTCCAACAACGACTTTGAAATTCTTCGATAGATCAGGGATTTTCTTGTGTGACTTCAACATCCATATTTGTCTCTTCAAGGGAATGGAAATGTAGAGATCCTGGGTGAAGGGATCGATGGCCAAGTAATAAGAATGTACAATATCACTTGGATTAAGTTCAAGAACAGTTGTAACCGATGTTCTGGCTGAATTAACTCGTCTGATCAGATTATGATCTCCGATGTAGAGGGTTCCATCGTTGGCAACAGCTAGGGTATTCGGTTGGAATAATTTCGTGTCTTGTAGAGATTGGTGATGACACTCATCTCCACAAGAAGCTTCACGTTGAGTCCCATGTCCAAGTAAAGTTCTCATTACAGGAGGTAATTCGCTGAAGTAATTTGTCAATCCGTCACCTCTTTCCAAGACATTGTTCAGGAAATCATAATAATGTTGGAAGTTGAAGGACCAGAGCCCGAAGGCGGATTTCCGGGACTTCTTTCCTTCGAGTTTGATCTGTTCATGACGCCAGACGATTTCATTCTTTTTCGAACAACCCTCATATTCAAACCCAAGAGATACAGCTGCTGTATGTAAACCATGGATAGCTTGTTCGTAGACATTTAGATGATTCCAGTTGAATGTGAAAGTCAAATTGGGTCTCGCTGCGAGTTTTTCTTCAAACGATCGTCCAGCGATTTGAACCTGAACATGAACAAGTCGAAGTTTATTTGAGAATTCAGAAGGAAGAAGAGCCATGTAGATGGAAGATTGGAATCCATCAGCTCGGTCACTATTGTACACGAGCTCGAAATCGGTATCTTCAATCGGGACGCTTTCGTGAACAATCCGAGCATCAGCAACTATTCTAGTGAATTCTGCATCAAAGTCATTTCCGGACTTGATTCCACCAGCATACTGATTCAAAAGCCACGAAGGAACCATTTGGTAGGCATCTTGGTGATTCAGATGGTAAGTTTTACATTCTTCGGGAACTGTAGCTTCAGATGAGATTCCTTCTGGTACTTCATTCATCACGACTTCTCCTACATTAACTATAGCATTAGCAGGGACATAGAACGATCTTTCGACCTTTCCAAAGGGCTGTCTTAGGAACTGCAGTGTGATGTATCCTCCTCCATTCACCATGATATCGAATGTTCCGCCACCATCTTCGCTTCTAGAAAGCGAGAATCCAAGCCGGTTACTTGACACATCAGAAATCCGAACTCCGGTCAAAGGACCTCCTTTAGAAGAAACGACATGTCCATGGATGACCGAGACCCGACTCTCGTTGAACTGCTTTACGTCAGCATAACGTTGGACTGAATCCGATTCAATCAAGAACTTGTTTTTTTGGAAGAAATTTGCGTCTGCTGCGAGAGATGGAATCCGGAGAAGCACATCTCTTGGTTGAATAGCACTAGTACAGAGGAGATTTTCAGAACACATCTTGTTGGAACAACATTCAAAGTCCTCACAATCCACTAATCCATCTTCATCGTTGTCGATACCGTCACCACAATTAGTTTCTCGAGCCAGTTCGCAGTTCTTTCCATAATGATTATTATCACAAGCACATTGCCAAAGTCCCTTGAATTGTTGACAAGTACCGATCCCAGAGCAATTTCCAGGACATCCCTCTACAAATTAAATCATCAGTAAAAAATAAGTCTACCTTTCAGAAAAGAATCCTATTTTAAGGATATCAAGAATGATTGATCATTTTAACAATATGCATTATTTTTCTTTTAACAGACTAGGGAGTAAGTTATATTAAATAGTTTCGAAATTACAGATTATACTGTATTCCAAGAAGATCCACAAACAGAAAGATGTACCTATTCAATAGACTTAATAAGATAAATGGAAAACTCACCAATGAAGCAGTTTTCTCCATTCCATCCTTGTTCACATTCACAGATTCCATTGTTACAGGTTCCGTGCTTCTCACATCCAGGAAGACAAATCTTTTCAGAACAGTCTTCACCTCCAAAAGAAATGTCACAGACACAATGACCGTCGAGACAAACTCCATGGACACAAGCAGGAGAACAAGTCGATTCCTCATTTCTCTTCGGCAGTTTCTCGATTTTCCGCACTGGAACATGTTCTTTATCAGCTACGGGAACATCATTCTGGATTTTCCCCACAGATGATGATTGGTAACTTTTTCGAGGTAGGTTATAATGATCCAGAGGAGAACAAGCAGTAGAGATTCTCTGCTCACAGTTGCTACCATACCATCCAGCAGCACAGTAACAGGTTCCGTTCTGACAAATCCCATTATTAGAACAAGTGGGATCGGCGCAATCCTTCTGATCGCAAAACTCCCCACTCCATCCATGATCACAATGACAGTTTCCATCACTGGCACAGATTCCGTGATTATTACAATCAGGTACAGTACACCAACTCCCATCGAGGTCACAATCAGGTCCTTTAAAACCTTCGTGACAGGAGCATTTTCCGTTGGAGTAGATACCGTTTCCACTACATAGGACCGGACAAGCAGCTGGAATTTGTTTTTGTTATTTTCCACTACTATACCTGTAGGCTTACTTTCTTCACAGAATTCTCCAGAAAATCCTGCATGACAATGACATTTCCCATCTCTACAAACACCTTTAGAGAAGCAGTCGTATTTGCATGTTTTTGAAGCTTCTGGAACTGACAACTCGCTTTCTTTCTTGACTGTAGTGGCGACGAACGTGATTGGCTCAGGATAGAGACCATCGTTGAAAAAACCGAGATACCATTTTCCCGGCAGTAGATGAAATTGGACCAAAGCACTCTTCAGTGCTGATTCTAAGGATTCCGATTCTCTCCTTTGTCTTCTAGTTATTCCTGCAATGTGAAGATGATCTCCACGAATGGTTTCGATGTAGTTATGGATGGTTAACGTTGGTTTCAGAGTCTGTCTGGCATAAATAGCTATCCTCGCTCTAGAACTGACCGATACATTGAATTGTACTGGACTATCATGTTGCACGGAAAAGTGTCTAAAATTATCCTGTTTCTTTGTTTTTCGTGATCAAGAACATACGTGTAAACCATCTGTCCCGGAGGCAAATCCCCAGAAACTATTTCTCCTACTCTAAACTGTTCTGGCAGTGATAATAATAAATGAGGTCTAGATTGATCGAGGATTGGGAGGTTATTGGCTTCATTCAAGTGCCGATAATAAATTGAACCCGTTTTGTCGTAAATATAATATTTGTCTTGCACATTCCTCAAATAGTCTGAAATCAATAAACTGTTAATTCTCTCATCGAAATTATGCTCAATAGAAATCCAATTAACAGCTTAGTCAAGTCACTTTTGCTATCGGCAATAAGTGCTCAAACAAGACTAATTTAGTCCAATTGAACGACTGTCCAAGTTGAAACGGAAGTGTCAGAACTTACAAAATAAATAGACGACCAGCAGCAACAGAAAAATAATCAGAAGAAGCATAACGACCAGAAGTCGTCGATAAAACGGCTCGGAAGAACTCCTCGAATTGGACCCGCAGATAGTTTTCTCGAGTCTTCCGAGGAAGCTCTGTTTGCTGCCCGACCTTCGAATCGAACCCTTCATTCGTCTCAGATTCGACTGGGTGGAACTCGAGCCCCCACTGGAATCGGATAAGACCATGTTCGGTTTCAGGAAAGGCTCATAGTTACTATGAGTACCGTCAAGGGATTGATGATAATGCATATTCTTCATTCGTCCCATACATGACCTGAAATTGACCAATAATCATATAAAAGTCGATAGACAAGCGAGTTCAATCAAGATGACCGCGTTCAATTGACCAGAAGAACAATGCTGAGACCTCTTTTATATTCGCGCACCGAATATGGCGTGGCAGTACTTAATTCTTGGGAAGTGTGATTGTTGAACATGAGACAAAGCAAAGGGTAAATTATAAATAAATGACTTTCGCCAGGAAAGGAAAAAACCTCTAATGAAGTCTTTTCCTTTTCTGGTCATCCAAGGACCCAAACAAATGCAGCTTTCTGGGTGCCGCTAAATTTGACAAGTTTGGGGAGTACTAGTTGCTGGTATTTCCAAAAAAGTCTTTGTTGTGTCCACTGCAGACACAACCCTTGGCTCTTGAAATGCTCGATACAAGAAACACTAATTGAAAGCAGAGAATGGGGGATGAGCCGATTCCGCAACACTTGAAACGGTCAAACTGTAAAAGTGCCACAAATTACGATGGTTCAGGACGACCGACAAAAGAAATTGCATATGCACGGATGGTAAATCCGTAAATGGCTCAACTCGAAATAAAATCGAGGAGGTTTTTCTAACCTCGTTTCATTCCGATCCTTGTTCGAACCAGAAGAAAGAATATGCATGCCTTCGTTCCAAAAATTTGCATAATGATTGACAGTCGCCAAGAAAGAAAACTATACAAAGTGAACAATGAGTACTCGATTGCTCCCAGTGTGACTTCAAAAAATTGAATTCATCACGGAGATGATCCCTGTTGTCATATTTCATTAACAAGGTTAGAAACAGTCGAAGCTCTCTGTCAACAGTCGGGACGATCGGGTTACTCGAAAAGCTGTCGCAAGCCCAAATAAAGGATTAGTAAATTTGGAAATGAGCTTGATTTCCCGCCACTCTTTCATCCAATTTCCTATGGCTGTGGAAATCTGCACACGCCTGACTCCATTTTAAAATTTAATCCGATCAGAAAATCCATACGAAATATAGGTGTCAGAAATCTGAATACATTATGACCGGGTTGCCCCGGAGGCGGCTCAAATTCGAATGCTAAATCCAAAAGATACAATGACTTGCTCTGAATAAGGATGACACTCGGTAAGCGGTGAGAAAATAATTAATGAGTGTGCCGATGGAGAGTTTTTGGCAACAATTTGACAGGGAGCAGTTGACTCGGAAACTCAATGGCACACTGGTGGATGGCATAAATTGGAAAACTCGAGAGGTGTGAAAAAACCTCGAGATTTATGCCAAAGGGAAGGTTCCCACGAAAAACGTGCCAACGAAGTTGTGATGACTGCTATGGGAAAACAAAACAAGATGCTTTTCCTGTTTTCCCAAAACAGTTTCCGAGACAGTACTATCCATCAGACTAATCGAAAACGTTGCTGGACATGAACTAATCCGTTTAAGCTGAGTGCACTCAATTCAGAAAGATTTTGTCATCATCTGCTTCCCCGTGTTTTTCAAACAGGCGTTCTAAATGAACTGCTTGTCATCTTCCAAGCGGAGATGAGATCCATCCGGACACATTCTGAAACTAAACGCCCTTTCTCGATGTTAATTCGAAAGGCGTTTATGCGCAAACATCGAGTCACCCGCTAGCTATTCAGTACATCATAAACTGTAAATAAAACGAGAGAGCTTGACCAGATGGACAAGATGAAAGAGAAACCCGCAAAAGTTGCAAAAACAAAAATTAACTTACTTTTCCGTTCTGCGGCTTTGGGGTGAGAGAGTGGAAATTGTTGTATGAGCTGAAACTTCATCATACAGTGGCATACGGGGGGAGTAGGCGTCAAGATGACTTCCCGGACGGCTTATCCGTCGAGAAGCCATGATTTTCCTGTTTTTGTGGAGAGCAATACCCCCGAGACTCGACGAAGTTCCGACGACTATGATACCATCGTCATCACTACTATGTCGTCGAGGACCTTCACCCGGGAGTACTGGGGGAACACACCAATACCCATCGGAGTACTCCTCCTCAGGACGGGGGAACGGAGGTCGAGAACTCGGGGGGGCCGGGGGTCGGCCGTGGAAGTCGTGCATTCAAACTCGAATCTTGGAAAACAACCCAAACCAAATCTTTCTGCAAAATAGCGGGCTTATGAGTTAATGAGACCGAACGCGAATAACAAGTCGTACACGATGAAATCGCTACCAAAGGACACAGGTAACAATAAAATGATTAGTTTGCAAGAGTCTCAAGGGCGGTACTTGCCTCATTTAGGCTGCTGCCAGTCTTCCCGACAGGTGGGTCCTCCCGAGGGAAATGCTATTCTTAAGACCACTCTCATGATACATCAAACTTCCAGAATTTATGAGGCAAAAGGACGAGACAGCATTTGCACATGAAATAACTTCGTGATCGCCGTCAGGGCGAATGAAAAATTGTTTCTTGAAAGCAAAAGTTTTGTCCAATCGCGGATACCTACCAATTTCGCTGCATTCAGTTCAATGCAATCTCGATTCCAAAGAAAACGACGAAGGACCCGTCAAAAGCAATAAAGCATGAAAAATGCACGCCAACTTGTAGTTTTCTGCCCATTAAACAACAAGTTTTAAAAATAAGCCATAAAATGCACAAGGGATTTTGATTGATCCAGTTTAGAGCAGCAAATGGTTTCTTGGTTTCGGAAACAATTGAAGGTTCCAATTACCTGTAACGGAAACACGCGCAAATTACGCAACGAGAACGCAATTGGAGGATAAGAAACCGGCAAATCTTGACGAGAGATCTTCTTAGCTCAGTAGTTTTCCTTGGCAGCCGTAAATCATTGGCGACTCGGAAGTGCCGAAATGGGCATCTGGGCAGATAGACAAATCTCAATCGACTATTGTGGTCTGGCAGCCAGAGCTCAGGTAGGATTTGTGGGAAAATTAACTCAATTTCCCGTCAAGCTAATTTCAATACGGATCAAAACAAAGCCGACTAAAGAATAACTGAGACCGTTGACCATATGGTCGGCATTATTGTAGGACAAAGTCAGCGAATCGAGAAAACTAAACGAACATGAGCTGACACGAGAACGCAAGTTAATCAATCATGAGACAAGGACCGTTATTGTCGGCTGATCCTTTCAAAGGATAACTAGGTGGCAACTGGGGATCTCGAGGGACGTACCAGGTCATGATACCACAGGGAAAGGTGTCGCCTCTTAATACTCAACGACTAGCCTCATTAATAACTCCCTTTGAGGCATGAGAACTGGAATTCGGGACCAGAAGGAGGCCAAACTTTCAAAGAGATTGCGCGAAAGTCATTAGAGAGAAATTCTGAATAATTTAGTTCTTCCAGCATGGACCAGCTTTTTGGCTCCTTTGATTAAAGACAAAGTAAGTAAAGTCGCACAAGACAGGCGATTCAAAAATTCATAATCTGCCCCGGGGGAGCGCATAAGCTAATTGAAGAACTAAGGTTAAAAAGTCGCTACTTCACAAATCTCCTGCTTCGAAAAAGGATTTGACCACTCCTCACTGTGGGGAAAATAAAGGGAGAGTTACGGTCTTTTCAGGAAGAAGAAAGGGGACGGCAATTAATTAGGGTAAACTGAGACTCTCCGAGATGGATCGAGGACGAAAACGATGCCAGGAGCTTTTGCCACTTTTGAGCTTTCTTATCCGATTCGAGATCTCGCGTTTCTCGTCGTTTCAAATGTGTCGAGATGCCACTCAACAGCAAACAGGCCAACTTGTAACTGTTGCTGGCGGATTCACCAAAAAGACCGGGCCGGATAATCCAATGGTCAAATTTTTGCGCGAATGAACAAACAGTTCAGCTTGGTTTGACTAACATGGTCGGCTCTTGGATACAAAAAAGGTGCAGCAACTCCAACCCAGCTCTTGTTGTTTTCGAGACTTCCACGACCGAGTGAAGAAAACAACTACTTACACGAATTCGGGATAAAATATGACCCGGTCTGAGGATTCAGTTTCAGGAGCTGATGAGTTTCGTCTTCGGTACTGAGGGAAGGGGTGGGTTTGTAGCAGTTCCCATTCCTCATAGTCCCAAGCTGGAGAGAAGCAAACGGCAGTTCGGAAGAGATCAGTGCCGACCGTTCTGAAATAGCAATTGATGAGCAATATTCCCCAATTAGGACAACAATCGGTAAGATCAAAAGTTGAAAAGGTCAATTTTAGTAATTGAGTTCAACTCCCAACTTCAATGTGCGCGAGGGACAAGCAATTTGCCAAAGAATAATGACATTACGCAACACAATTGTGTGGAAGAAACCGTTTCATAGAACAGCCGGTCCGCAAAACCGCAATTTTCATCCCAAAAATATAGCGAGATCGATTGGGAGTATTTGTAAACTCAGGGTTATCCGAAAGCAATCTGGGAATCTAAACTTTTGAGCAATGCCACCCACTCGAAGCTTCATCAGATAGCCCAATGCAACAACGATTTGAGTGACAAAAGCTTTTCTCCTTTTTGACCACTTTCCTAGCATGAAACAATTGCGAATTCTCTCAATAAGGGGCCCAAACCGAAATTAGTATTTGGTTGCTCACCATCATTTCCCGAAGATGTGGAACGAGGAGCACGATTGCTCCCACTCCGATCGGGAGTTTCGTACTGTGAATCGTCGTCTTCGTCTGTAGGCAAAGTCGGTAGTTGGTCTCCCGGAGGCGGAGAAGGGGGTAGGAAGCGGGGTGGGGGACCCTGCATGCCCGGAGTCGTTGCTTTCAGGAACTCTGGAAAGGTCAATGACTAAAAACAAAAACGAGAACGGAATTTTTTCGAAAATATCATTCATTGTTTTGCAAAAAGTGAAGTTGAGAAAAACTACCAATGAGTGCCTCACCCCCGTGTCCACTCTGGCCACAGGGTCCTTCGAATCGTCGAAGCATGCTTGAAAGTAATGCCGGTAGAAGTTAGCAGCTCAATCTATGCATTGGAATAAAGTAAGAAAGTCAGCTTGCGCTCGGTTGAACGCTCAATGAACCAAAATCTGGAAGATCTATTTGTCCACGAAAGCTGTCCGCCGAGGAACAAATGTTTTCAATGGCAAACTTGGTCCAATATCATAAATAACGGCGCGCAAAGTTGAGAACTCAACCACCTGAGACAACAGATGAACTGCAGTTTTTGACAACCGTTTGCCAGTTTCTGGAAAAAAGTCGCGCTTCGCTAGTACTCCAGAGAAGTCGAGTTTGCGATGGAGTCAGAGCTCGCCAATGGCACTCGGCAATTTATGCAAATCAAAAAGTGCTGAACGAGCCAAAATAGGAAGACTGCATAAATTTGGCACATAACTCGTACAGGTAATCAAAATGTTGTGAGAGGTCAGTGGTTATCTCACATTATCGCTGGGCAAATTAGCCGATAGCAGGGGGACTCGGTTTCATATTTGTTTACCGATAATGCCAAGCGAATAGATGTAATTTGCTCCATGTCGAACCAATCTGATCAAGCGTGAACAGTTATTCTACCGAACAATGCAATACCGGATGGAAGACCTAATTACAAGCCTTTTTAGGAAAAAATCTACCTTCGGATAAAACAGGACGAGCTGGAGGAATTAGAGATATACGTTTCTCAAAATCCATGCGAGGTATATAATGGACGACTTGAGGTGAAAAGTATCAGGAACGTTTACGGCCTTGAAATAAAGAGAGCAATCCTTACGGTCACTTGCCACTTGTTGAGACTCCTTCATCCACTATTTCTGAAACATTATACTACTTTAAAAACCGAAAATGAGTGTTATTACGAAATTATCTTGACACGAACTGTCGAAAATCTCTATTATAGAGGGTGTGAAAGATACAACGACCGGATACGCAATACATATTAATAAAAACATTCTTCTGGGACGATCGGCACTCCCATACGACAGAACCGGAATCAGAAAATGAATTGTGGGAAGGTATGTACAACGGAAGTCGGCACTCCTAAGACGGAAAGATCAGACACCCAAGTGTGAATTCGGCACAACTTCCAGAAAAAGGGACCCCAACTCGACTCCAGGACTAAAACAAACAAGTGACCACTTGGACAAGCAGTAAGAAACCTCTCTAAGGAAATGACACAAAGTTTGCGGCGCGGAAAAATCTGCGATGTCAACTAGTCCAGGTCTGGGAACAAAAAACAGAAACAGCAAATATTTGCTGATCCTCGGGTACTTTATGGCGTTACCAAATGACCTGTAGGATCGGCACTAAACGACTAGGAACATTGATTACTGGAAGAAAACGAATCGATTTCCTCAGAGGATGAATAGCCCAAGGAGAGAAATTTGAGAGTGTATTGACTCATCGCACATCAAGTTGATAGACAACATTGCCAATCATTAAATCAGAGCTGACAAAGCAAACTAAACGCCTCTGGTTCTTTTTTAAGAGTAACGAAATCTGTCAGTTGTGATCTCCGGAAACAAGGATTAATCAGCACTCAAGTAGACCGTTTGCAAGTTGTCCCGGCAAAATTTGTCCTTCAAAACAACAATGAATCAAAAAGTCAAACCAGCTGGAAAAGAAGATGAGCAAGGGTGGTGAATCGTACGGTTGTTAATTCGGGCGGTCCAGGTGTAATTAGTGTATTGTATTATTGTATTCCTAAATGGCACCGCTTGTTGCCACCCATGGGTCCGCGGCAATCTCATTGTTGTGGTCTGTCTTTAAATTTAAAACAAAAACATGGATTAGATTACTCCTGCAGGAGAGGATAAATCGATTCAATGTCACTGCTCGAACACACAAATTACTGAAATAAAAAAATGTCCTTAGTCGTGTGAATGAGAGCTTGACAGCGCCAATGCAATCAGGATCTGTTTGTCTTCTTCCTGGACGAATCTTATGATTTATACAGAATTAAACGGAACCGGACAATTAATGACACCAGTGACACCTTGCTGAAGACAGGTCTCATAGCCCCAAAACAATTGACTCTTTCAATTTGCGGGCCAGGTGTGCGCAAAAACCACTTATGAATTTTGCCCGGAAGAAAATACCCTAAATATGGGATCTTCGCCAGATGAAGGAAGGGGTCAGTAAAGCCAAAAAATTCATCGATCAAAGCCATATAGAACGATCGCAGCTGGCTAGGTGGAAGCTGTCACTAAGGAAATTCCAGAATTGATGACTTTAAATCCAGTCCGACAATTGTACGGATTAATCGTTTTCAAATTACACGGTCAAGTGGTTGGAACACTTTTGGCATAAGTGTAATTAATCTAAGATCATACAAGAACAGTGAAGGATCGCCTCGTTTGTCTCTTAACTTGATATTGTCTTCCGAGGAAAAATGAGCAATGTGGAAAAGTTAGAAAAAGAGAAACTGTCCACTCCTAGTGTTGAATAGGAAAAAGGTCAAAAAATGAAAAAGATTCATTGCCGGGTCAGAAAAGATTCATTTCTGATTTTAGAAAGGAAAAGCAAGCCGAGAGAATACACGCAAATTAATTTCGAAAAAATGTCCGGAGAATCACTCATTCTCTTCACAAGAGCTAGACCAGTCATTTTCAGATTCGAGGGTTAAAACTAAATAATTCATTTCCCTTTAAAATCCAGATGTGTTGTAAAGATTATAACGTTTGATATATTTCTGAACATTAAATTGAGTGATGTACAGCATTCCAGAAATTATATCTGATATATGGAACACTATTGAAACTTATTCCACCATTGGATAGAGAAATCCACAGCTTAACTATTACGAAACTTGGAAAGACATTGATGTCTCATCTGTTAAGTGCATGTAAACCTCTGTCAAACGAGAACGAACTATTTTTTTAAATCGTTTTCGAAGCAAGATATGACAGATTGTCTCATTACTCCCAGCGTTGCTCCCATCAAATGTTCTTTCAGCAACGTGTTTAAAGCTAGTCTTTGACATATTATTAAGCAGTGTCAACTGTATAATCCCTTAACAATAAACAAGACTGCTTCCCGTTTACCCTATGTGCGAAAAATCAAAGATTCTTAAAACTGGTACACTTGCATTAATTTCGACGTCAACTTTCTTTCAGTTTATGTAGTAATCGTATTTGATTAAAAACTTCAGGACTTTTACGAAAAGGGAATTATAGAGCTACTGGTTAGATGACAAACAGTTATCGATGCATATGACATGTAATTCGATTAAACTGTTGTTCATCTAAGATATGTTAAAAAATATAAAAAGTTAAATTTCGAGAAATTTCAACTTGTTACTAAATCCCAAAATTTTTCCTAAAAAATTTTCCTGAATAAAATCAATTGGATATCTCGGTTTCATACTAAAAGTAATATTATTATCATTTAATATAGCCTTGCAGAAATTTTTATCTTTTTTAGGCACTAATCCCTTTATTTTCATTATTAATTTATCAAAATCATAGCTATCTTCAGGAATTTCTGCAATAGAATCTTCATTAATATTATTATTATTATTTTGATCATTTTTATTAATTGAGTAGAATTTATTGTTTGTATGGTTTATATTTTATTCTTAATTTCTAAATAACCATCTAACTTTACAACACCTATTTTGTACTTTTTACGTAGACGCTTCGCAATCGAAAGTCACGATGATGAGTCAAGGATCTAGAAGAGGAACCTTATGGGAGAAAACTGTTCCTTTTAGACAATCGACAGAGTTTATATAGATGTTTTGAAACATCAATTACAAATAACGGATAATATGTGTAATAAACATCTTCAACAGTTTACTTTGCACTGTTAAAATAGGCGTTGATTTTAGAAATAGTAAAAAATAATAACCACAGCGATGTGTATTAAATTTTTGAATCTGGGAAATTGATAATTCTATAGTTCCAGTACTTATATATTTCCGTAATTCTAATGGAGGATCCAATCCAAAAGAACCAAAATAATAACACTTATCTTTATTTTTAGAGTCAACACCGCTCATACGGTAGTAATAGACCCGATGAGTACTAGTATTTTTACTTATATCTAAATTTACGACTCCACATCCTTTATTTTTAACTTTATTCGGAAGAGTATCTCTCATGAATACTCCTCTAAAATTCTTTATCTTTAATTCATTTGCCATTTTTATGTCGTAATTTGTTGATGATTTCAACTTTTTAATAAACATTTATAATCAAGAAAAATTGTGAAATACCTAGTGGAGGAATGGGTGTGCTGGGAAATTATGGGATGAGCTAGTGACTACGTCGCATTAAAAATGACCAGAAATACTATAAGTAATTGTATTTTTGTTAAACATATACTGCTCAGATGACATAAAAACTACAGACTTCTCCGGGGAGGGCGTGTACTAGAAATGGCCTTTATGTACTACTCACAATTTGGAATTTTAGTCGCAATCTTTTGAAATATTGTAAAAACGGAAGATGAATTTCAATCCAGTTGATCAAAGTACACGAGCATAAGCACAACGCAGTGCTCAACGTCTCGGAACACCCGATCAATGATCCTAAGAGAAAGCCCTTTTCTTCCCTTTATCTTATCCGTTTGTGTAATCAATAAAGTGTAGCAAATCAATACCACTACAGCAAAACTCTGTAATCTTCATGTTGGGAAAGTAAGAATCTATTTGGAGAAATAATGTCCTGGTAAAACTCATTTCCCATACTAATATAGGAAAGTGAAATTTCCTGAACAATGAATTTATCCCCAATTATGCTCTCGAGGGATACCAAAAGAAGTTTATTTTCGTCTTGTATTATTGTAGCATATGAGTGAAATTTTTAAGATCGAAACTACAATTCTACAACAAAGGAGGAGAATACAGTGCAGTTTTGAAAGAAATATGTTGATAATTTAGGGATTTTCTTTACAAAAATGGGAAACATGGCTATTCATTGTTATAGAGCTATGTAATCCTTATTAAATGACAAAATCTGTTGTGAACTGCATGCTAAAAGTTGTAGCCTAGTATACCCTCGGGGCAAGAATGAATGAGAAATGTATCAAGCATAAGAGACTTTGCTCGTTGTGTTACTATTTAGTATAAACTAATATTCTCTAGATCCAAATATTTGGCAATATCAAAGCTTGGGATTTAAATAAGATCCTGAACAACTATTGTCTAATACAACAATGTTGGAGATCATGTAAAAATTTATCTTTCACCGAAAACAACCAAAGTGTATGACTTTTTTATTATTTAATAAGGAATTACACGCCATAGTTGATATCAATAATTTTCTAGATAACTTAATAACTAAGTTCCGAACGTTTTTGAAGCTAAATACCGATTCATTTTCAATTTAGTATTCCGTGTACCAAATTAATTTCTGGAATGACGTGCCATTCAATCCAGTGCTCAAAAATCTGCCAAACATTGTGCTCTTTACAGTCCGTCCCTACATTAAAGTCATATTAATGCTGAGATAATGTTTATTGTAACTTCATGTAAACGATAAATTACATATTTGCTGACAACATACAATCAGAATCCACTGTTGCAAGTATTTGAGATCTTCGAAGTAAGAAGAAAGTCGTATTCATTATTTTAAGTTGAAAAAGATTTCAGTATAATAAAATCAGGTTAATGAGAGTTAAAGATTTGATATCAAAGAGGATAACACAAATAAGTAACGGTATGTATCCTCGATGTGAAATTTCGTGTAAAACAACTTATTCAAATTTGCATTTTGGGATATCCCTGTGACACCGAACATGATATATTCCTCGAAATCTTTCAAGTTCCGATTGCTGAAACCTGTTCTGCAGTATTTGCTAGTTTTGTATAGACGATTATAAACATATTCTTTCTCAAAGGTATATCGAATACGTGCCGTAGAATTAAAAAGACTGCTAAATCCCGCTTGACACTACACTCTTCATGGATTTCTATTGAAATCTCAAGAAATAATATCGCTAATAGTTCTACTGCTGGACAATAATAAGTAGATTATATAGACACAAAAACAGATTGATGGCACGTATATTTAAAAAGGAATTACAGAAAACCCAGACGGACGTATCAATGGACGAATTGCGAAATGAACCTCTATTTGTGTAGCAACTCATTACTACCGTCCATTCTGTAAATTCCCATCTCAATCTGGCAGACTTGGTAATTCTGGTTCGTTTAGGTGCTCGATTTTCTCAGACACACGCTTTTAAGGAATTTAATCTTCCAACTGGTGCAATTCGTACATATCAAAGTTACATGTAGTGCTACACAAGCTTCTCGGTATATTTTTCGAGGAAATATACACCCGTCAATATACACAGCTACCTAATACTGTCATCTGAACACTTTTCACAGCAGATAGTATCTTGCAGGATTTTTATACACCAACATCTGGGATCAAAAAAGAAGTTACCAGCCCAACGTTGTTTTCCTTTCTCTTGTCAATTGTTTCAAGAGTTTAGTTTCAATTTTCCAGTGCAGCAACAAGCAATCAACGCTTGTGGCAGCTTCTGCCTCAGTTGCCAATTATTGTCAACCCTCGTAACCAGTAACATTAGGGTTTTCCCCTTAGGGGAAAACGATAAATTATTGCGAGAGTGCAAAAAGATCAAACTGGTACAAGTAATCTCCGAATCAGTTGCCTTCCTCTGATAGGAATTGAACTCGAAAGAAGGATTTCGAAAGTGACATATCGATCACGATCGCCTTGTCTCTCCAGATCTGTCTCTCCCCTCCATTACGGCTTTGTTTGGACCATGATTTGTTTCCTGCATAAAGGGAGATTTGCTTCCTTACTTCATCGACCGATTTTCGTTCCAACGGTTTTCCTGCGTAAGTGAATTAGTCTCTCATGCACATAGCGATGGTATTTCAACTTCCCATTACGAATAAAGCCCCTTGCGCGACCTACGGACCCGGCTTTCGATTCGCTATCTCATTTGTTAAGGAAAGCTACACGCAGCAGTGGCACCGTGCTACTTATCTTGGGTCCACGCACGGCACATAAAATGAGCGAGAGGAAAGGGAAAACGCTGGCTCAGTGAATGCATGATGGAGTTCGTTTATCGCCGACAGACGGCGTCGTCGTCGACGACCAGGCGTCGGAAAGACGAGAGGGCGCGGCATGGCTTTCTTTGCTAACTCGCACCCTACGGCAAGTGCCATACGCGGTCGACTCTTGAAGCTCATAAGCCACGAAAGCCTCCACGGCCGGTCTCCTGCGCACATCTAAGCGACGGAGCGAACACAGCCACTGGCTGTGGCAGGATTGTGATGGAGACCGACCCGCCGAGGACGGCTTGCCGGTGCCGTAGCTGCCGTCTCTTCACTTGCCAACGGCAGCTTTCCGTTGAGGCGTGTTCGTTCATTTTGTTCAAGCGGGTCGGTTGTCAACATGCAAACACGCAAACATTCATTTCCATTCCCGGATCCCTCACTTTTAATTAGCAGTGACTGATCCCCATGGTTCATTTCCTTTATTTATTTCCATCGTTTCCACTTTACTAAATCGTGGGACAGCAATTTTTACGTTGTCGATATCCCTCTTCTCTGCATTGGATCAACCTCATACATCGATGAGTAGTGATCGGTGGCAGTGGATAACATGAGCTGGTTGGACCGTACTGGTTCCCGCAGCAACCGAAAATGACAGTTCAGCAAGGATTGCGATCGGTGGTCTGCACTTGTTCACACACATCTGCTACTGCCTCGTTATCCTCGCTTAATATCGCTCCTAAAATGGTCGCGTATTCATTCGTCGGACCCGACCACAGACGGGAAGTAGTTGCCAGCAGCAGTAACTGCGTTCTGCCCAGAAAACCTCGAACCGAATCGGCGACGAGAACGGCTCCAGCGGTCTGGCACATGCGAGCGCAGAGGAAGCTCCCGTACTTCATCCAAATTCGGAGCTCGACCGAAAGAAAATAGAACGAAAGCCATGCCGAGTGAGCTTATTCCGCCGCTGCCGTTTTTCGTTGTCCGCGAGGCTTTAGCGCTCGACCGAGCCGTGGAGCAGAACTCAGCCACTGCCAGAACCAATATCCACACTATCCGTCCTCTGTTGATGCTGCTGCCGCCCCGGGTTTGCTTTTCATGGTCTATTCTCCGAGATAGCCAAATATCGACGAAGCAGCCAGAGTTGTTGGATGACTGGTGCTCTTTTCCTCGTCTGTCTATTTCTCGTTTCAGTCGATCATTGTCAATAACCGACGTGATGCTTGTAATCCATTCCCTCATTTCCCATTTCAGGTAATTCAAAATGGGATCGACAGAAACAATTACGCTGTCCAGCGCTTCCGATCCCTCGAAGTTACGAGTCTCTCTTGGCAAACCCAAAATCATCAAGACTGATACGCTGAGTCAGGTCGAGCCCGAATCCATTCTGGAACCGGCTCCCAGAACCAACCACATTGAAGATTTCACTGAGAAGGAGATTGCGGATGCAATCGACCATGTTCTACGAACTTCTATTTACTCCGGCTCCTCGAGAGAACTAATGGTAAACGCTATTATCGATACTGTACATGGTCGCATGTCTCTCACCCAAGCCGCCGCCAAGTTTGGTATCCCTTTCTCGACAATACACCCCTACGTCAAAAAACTGAGACAGAGATTGGGTCTGGCTGAGCCTGTGCCCGATGTGAAAAAGTAAGAGCTTTTTTCCTTCTCTTAACCTCTTGATTAGAACAATTTATAACGGAACTAGTAAAAGCTTGCTTCGTCTAAGATTAAGCTTTCCTTCAGGAAAGGAACGGAGTGCACGGGAAAGACAAAAAGTATCAAAAGAGAAATGATATTTGCTACTAGTATTAGGGGAAATTAGAGATGAATCTATCCTAATCTGACAGTAAATTTCTTTCGTTTTTCTAACCGTAGGAAGGCAAAAAGGGATAGGAGACCGCATGCTAGATGAGCTCTGGTAACTACAAAATTTCTAACTTTTGTATAATCACGAATAATGAAAAACTCAAAAACTGCTGGATTATATTTAGTACAATTTTCGTTAAACCTTACAAGTCATATTCTCTGCTCGAAAATGATCACACAATGGGCAGCCGATATGAATTTTTAAAGTTAATGGTAAGATTACGAAACCAACCTTTGCTCTCAGTAACAAGGTTAGAACTTCAAAGGGGTCGTATACAGACTCGAAGTACAACAATATCTTCAAAACAGGAAGAATGGACTCTCATGAATTCATACCCGAAGTTCATATATCCTTGAGTAATATAAGTATTTCCGTTTCTCCAACAATAGCACATCATCTAAAAAAACTGAAAGTACAATAAATCATGTAAAAAAGCTAAAAATACAACAAATTACATGTAATTAAAGCCGTGGGGAAATAATAAAAAATTACCTTGACATAGGACCCAAGGTATCTGGAAATCAGAGGCTTATGAGGTACCCTTTCTAAGTGTTGTTAATTAAAAAACTTTAACAAAACGCAAGCAATACAGAAGGATACAAAAATGAGGATATTGCGTCAAAACTACCGTTTACGCGCCAAAATGAAGTTCCCAGGTTTTCGTGGTGAGAGTCGTCTTCATCACCAGGGACAGCATTGTTTTCGATAATTAACCCTCGCATTAGCGATATTTTCACACAAATTATGCATATCTATAAAATCGTAACAATTGCTTTACATAATTCGTCGAGGTTAACAATTGTTACAAAGTCCTGCATCACAAAGACACTTGGATCGATATTAAACTGGGAAATTACGATGCTTTATAGATTTAGAAGATCATTTATGTTTACATGCGATTCGGACCATTAATTTTCTTTCGTTTTAAGTATTTACACAGTTTGAAATTGAATTAAAAATAATCATGCTTGCTGTAAGATCTTACATAATAATAGATTCTAAATGTGTATGTTCTGATGAATTCATATCGTAGATATAGAATGTTGATATAATGACAATGGGTTTCCAGGCCTCGCTCTTCCGCAAAACGGAAGGTCCCAAAAGAATCAGAATATCTCGATGACGGAGCAGATGGGCAAACATCGAAGAAGCCACGAAAAAAACGGTCTCCGCCACCTGGATATGTTCCTTTCAAACAGATCATCATTCCTACACACTGGAAGCTCTTCCCTGAGAGTGAGTCAGAAGGTAATTACCATTCTTTGATTATCCGTATTTAGAGATGAAAGAAGCTGTATGGACAGCAGTCTCGTTCTGCAACTATGACAACATTGAAAAGAAGCAGCGTTTGTGTCAAGCCATTATGGACGTTATGATTGGTCAAAAGACCCTTAAAGCAGCTGCCTCTAATAATAATGTAAAATTAACCATACATTTAATTGCTTCTGTTACCGCAAATTTTTAGATTCCTTTCACAACTCTCCAGACATACTTCCACAGATCCAGAATCACCATGGAAAGATGCATGGAGAACGACGAGGAAGTGTTGAAAGCAAAGGCTCAGGAGGAGTCTCCGACTCCTAAGGGGGACATCCCCATGGACGACCACCTGGCTCTTCTGTCGAGCCTGACTCAGGATCAAATTCTTTCGATGGTAACATTTTGCATCTCTTTTTTTCTAATTGGAAACGTTGCAGCTCCTGAATAACGACACTTCTAAAGAGCAAATTGACACTATTAGGACGACAGCTAGCACACCATCCACCGAACGCTCAACAGGAAAAAGCGTTGACGCCGTTTCGGACTGGCTAATCTCCAAAAAAATGAATGAGAATGGGGAGGCAGATGGAGGATCCCCAAGTACTCAGATGAATGGGGAACAAACGGGATCTCGTAAACGGAAACCTCAAGTCGTCAAGCGTGTCAATGACGGACTGAACGTCAGTACTACAAGCAGCTCGAGTGTGAATTCACAGCTCAGCGACTTTTTGGAGGAACGATTTGGTCTCACAATGATGAAAAGCGAGCAGAACGGAGAAAAAACCGAAAACAAAGCCGTTTCCGAAATCGAAAAACTTCATCAACCTAGCGTCATAAACTGTGAACACAAATTCGCAAAGATCCTGGTCTACTATTACGTCACCAGAACTGCTGAGCTAAAGCAGAAAGCCAATGACAGGCTTCTGCGGATTTTCGAAGACGCTGTTGTTGACGTCTCTCCCAATCCCCCTGATTTCTCTTCAGAGCTTTCTTCCCGAGAATTCGACAAGCATTTGGATGCCATAAATGATCTCATGACCCTCATCCCGCAAAAGTACTCCCTCTTCAAACTCAAGATCATGCCAGATACCTCAAACTGGGCCCAAGGCAGAGAACTGCTTAAGGGGAAAAAATTTTTCCACGGCTGTTTACTGTCTGAGCCGGCAAAAACATTACGCGAACTCATGACTAGCTATCTCCGGAGACAGATTGTTGACTACATTGAGTGAGTTTTATCTTGTTTTTTAACATTGATCATTGACTTGTTTTTTAGATCGCTTGCGTCAGGGGGATTCCCTATCGATTCGGAGCTAGTTCGGTTCCTTATCAACGAAGTAATCAAGGACCGTTCTTTGCCAGAACTTTACAGGGCATTCGAGTTCGAGGAGCAACAACAGAGAATTATGGGAAGCGAGAAATTGAAGAGATTCATCAGCTGAACTTTCAAGCTCAAAAGACAAGATCTCAATTATTAGTCCAATTTAGAAACGATTCGGTTAATTTATTTATCATCTTTGTGTAAAAGTTCGATAGAAAATAAATATTAAGCGTGAAGCACGTGAGTCTAATCAAGAAATCAACAAAAACATGAATTTATTTAAATTCGATCACTGAGACCACTAATCAAAAACCACAGTGAGTTCCGATAATGTAGATAAAGAACCTTCCACGCCCTCTAATTCCAGGATTCATATAAATAAGAAAGCATTTTAAAAGGAAGAGTTTTGGTAGAATATTTAGTACCTTAGAGTTAAAAAATCTCAAAAAGAAAGAATTTGATGTAATGTGTCCTTTATATAAGATTGCACAATCTTTCAACAGTTGAGACGTATCTTGTATATGTATAAATACACACACTCTGCTCAGTAGAGCAGTCAGTTCAATTTGCTCCCTTTGTCTGAGATGAATGGTACTTTAAAGAACTTTGATCGCGGATGTGTCAGCGCTAATAAGATTAATAATTGTTAATTTTCAGCTTCAGTGTCGAATTCACTAGTCCGATTACAGTACAATGTGTGGAATCACAGCAGTTTGTCACGAACCTGGATGTGAAAAGTTCAGTTTGGAAAAAATCTCAGAGCTATCCAAGTAAGCTTTTTTATTTTTAAAGTTTCAAGGCTATCCAAGTACGCTTTTTTATTTTTACACTGACTTTTATGTAGTTGGTTAATTTTAATAAGTTTTTTCCATATTCAAAGTACTTTTTCTGACATAAAAGTAGGCTTAGGTCCGATCTAAGAGCGAGTTGTGCATTTCACGTGCACATCATTCTTGTCTAAGACTGCAAATATCAAAGTACGCTGTTTTTTCAGACTTCAATGGCATAGAGGACCCGATACCCGCGACTGCTACCAAAGTTCAAGAACAGGGGATGTTCTTTGTCACGAGAGACTCGCGATCATCGATCTGAGTTGTACTCAGCCCCTTCAAGGTACACAACCCGATCATCAGGTAAATTATTTATCGAAAAATCGCATGTACTGAAAGTGACCCTTATTTAGGTCGTACACAACGGAGAAATCTACAACCACCAGAAACTTAGGGAAACGGAATTGAAGGATTATTCCTTGAAGACGACCTGCGATTCCGAAGTAATTATTTTCCTTTATGAAAAGTACCGTGATGGAGCCGAAGTTTGTTCTCGTTTGGATGGAGTTTTCGCTTTCGCTTTGATCTACGACGATGAGTTTCTGGCTGCCCGAGACCCCATTGGAGTCAAGCCCCTCTATTACGGTCGAGACAAAGATGGAAGACACATGTTTGCGTAAGTCAACTTTCGACCAAAAACATTTTTACCTTGGAAACTTCAGAACTGAAATGAAGGTTATCGAAAAGGACTGTGGAGATCACCTTCTGATGGCTTTCCCCCCAGGACATTTTTGGACTCGAGAATCCGGATTCGTCCGATATTATCAGCCCGAATGGTTCAACTACAAACTAGCAACTCACAAGAAGGAACTTAGCGAGGTCAAACAAGCTCTCATCGATGCCACCCACAAGAGACTGATGTCAGATGTCCCTATTGGGGTTCTGCTCTCTGGAGGTCTCGATTCTAGCTTAGTTAGTTCAATCGCCATGAGAAAGATGAAGGAACTCGGGTTCCCTGTCAAATCCTTCTCCATTGGCTTAGATGAAAACGCTCCTGATCTCAAAGCTGCTCGTCAGGTTGCGAAATTCCTCGAAACAGATCACTACGAATTCAACTTCACCGTCGAAGAGGGGATTTCTGTTTTACACGACCTTATCTGGCATCTGGAAACCTATGACGTCACTTCAATCAGAGCTTCAACCCCCATGTACTTCCTCTCGAAAAAGATTTCCGAACTTGGGGTCAAAGTAGTTTTGTCCGGAGAAGGAGCGGATGAGATTCTCGGTGGTTACTTATACTTCCACAACGCTCCCAACGACGAAGAATTCCAAAAAGAAACGATCAGAAGAGTCCAGCTCTTGAGTACCGCTGATTGTTTGAGAGCAGACAAATCCTGCATGGCCCATGCTGTGGAAGCTCGTGTTCCCTTCTTGGACAAGCACTTCTTGGATACAGTGATGCTCATCAGACCCCAGGATAAGAGACCAACTCCCAAAAACGGCAGTCGTCCGATTGAAAAATATATTCTTCGTCAAGCCTTTGACGACGAAGAAGAACCTTATCTTCCTCGAGAAATCCTTTGGAGACAGAAGGAGCAATTCTCTGATGGAGTTGGATATTCCTGGATCGACGAGTTGATTAAATATTGTCATGACCAGATTTCAGATGAAGAGGTGAGCATTTCGTTTTTCCCTAGATCAATTCCAATTTCAAAAGTTTCAGTTTGCACAAGCAGACGAACTATTTCCGCACAACACTCCACACTCTAAAGAAGCTTTCTACATGCGAAAGATCTTCCACCAGCACTATCCGAGCGAGGAAGCAGCTCGGACAGTTTTGAAATGGACTCCCAAGTGGCAGACCAACCAAGATCCTTCCGGTAGAGCCAGCCAGATCCATCTGAAAACAGTCGAGAAACCCCAACACTCAGATGTTTGTGCTATGGAACCTTCTATAGTCATCGAAGCAAGAACAGCTGAAATTGTCTAAAGATACTTTAGGATTAATTTTGCAGAGCTTTAAGTAACCAGTGCAATGATTTACCTTGTTCCTAGATACATACATGACTGTTCCTACTTTCGCTGTTTTTCAAAATAAATCCAGTCGATCCTAGCTTAAGGCGATTTACACATTTCTGACTTGATACAGATTAGCGGGGATTGTCATTGCTTCAGAGGTCGATGGTCGGTCACTCAGCTGTTTGGATTTAAGCGACCGACTTGTTGAATATCGGTTTTGCAGTGACCACTTGAAGACGAAAAGCAGAACAAGTTTGTAAGCCGAAACCAGACATCCTCTTAAGAGAGGCGTTGATAGGAAAGCTGCTTCTTAAAAAAAGTCCCGCAAGCGCGAAATGGTGTAGTTCAGAGCACCGACGCTAATGATGAATTGAATATTGAGGCACGAGGATTCGCACTCAAAAATTTCAAGTTGTCCTTTTATATGATCCTTTCTTCATTTTTTTCCTTGATCGATTTGTTTTCATTTTAATCAATTTCCAGCCAATGTGATTCAAAAATGATCCGACATGTGAGGATCGACGATTTTGTGGATTCGGGGTCCCTCCAGGATGTAACTCAAAAGGTAATCAATATTTTTGTAATAGTATCGATAATTTGTGCAAATTAAGATTCGTGACTTTGAATCTGACGATTTTGACTTTTTCATCGATTCTTTGCCTCCTTTAAACGACTTAATCAGAGCGATTCCGAGATCTTTGCCCCTGTTAGATGCTATTTATACAAGATGTGAGAAGTTCGACAACCGCGATCAAGATGTGTTCCGGAAACAACTGGAATGTGATCAGATGCTCAACAGAATCATTTGGTGGATTGCCCAACTGAATCAACTTAGTACTGTTACGGTCGATAATAACAACAAAAATTCGCCCAGAGGAAGTGCTTTCCAGTTTTCTGTAAGTTGATCTTACGTAATGTGTTTTTAAAGGTCGGGGATGCGAAGGATGAACAGTGGGATTTTTTTCTATCTAAATTTATCCAATTTGGTGCGAAATTGAACAAGAACTCGGAACCTGTCAATTTTCTTATTAGTGAGGGAAGATTGAAAACATAATTTTAAAAGTAGTTTTAGATTATGGTTTTAGAATCAGACTTAGATATTATTTATTTATTATTGAATAAGAAATTCAACTCTATATTGGAAAATATCCAAAAAATCAAAGACCAGATTAAGAAATTATAGAATTTCAGAATTATTTTTGAAACAATTATTCCATAAATTTTGTTCTCCATATTTCGTAAATTCATTTTAATGAGCTTATAGATAAAATATAGATCTTCAATTCGATATATTTTCTGTTCTTCTTTCGAATATTCGATTTCTCTAACTTTTTAAAAGTATAAAAAAGTGAATTTTGATTTTGTAGATTGTTCGAAGTCATATAGGATCGATCCTTGGAGTCCTTCAAAGACAGAATCCAGAAATCCTGGATGATATATACACAGAGAAAAACCAGCTGAATTCAAGTCTTGAAGCCCTTGGATGTCATGGTCTTGTGAACTCCAATAACGGGATGATCCGTCTGGTCGATGCGACACTACACGAGAATATCAGACTTTATGAAAGAATAAAAGGAGTTATTTCTCGCTTGAAAGATCTTCAAAAGCAGAAATTTTCATTTTGGAATGAATCTCTGACAAAAGCTAGTCATCAACGACAACTGAATTTGAAGTTGTCCGAGGTTTTCGAACGACTGAAACAGAACGAAATCATCGAAGGAATTTTGGACGAAATATTGACAAATACACATGTAAAGTTTCCAAAAATATGCTTTTAATTATTGTCTTTTTAGTTGTTGAGTCTTCATCGAATCGTCAGAAAACGAGTCCAAGCAGATAGGACTCTGATCAATGTCTTTAACTCCTACAACAACACGAAACCGGAGGGATTCCAAATTTGCGAAATAAATCCAGTAGTTGCCAGAGTCATCGTCATCTTCAAAAATGCGTACACCCAGTTGACAGCTCTGACACCGATGATCGAAGGATCTGACTCCGGATACACTCATGAAGGCAGCGAATCCCCACCAAGCGAAGAAGATTCTCCAGACGAGGCTTCTGTTTTGAAGGAATCTTCAATAATAGAAAGGTCGAATTCCTCCAAAATCAAAGATGACCAATCTTTTTCTCGATCAATTATAGAAGGGAGATTCAATGGACTGAACGGAACTCTTCCGGACGACGCCAGATGGATCACTCTCTCAATCTACTCATCCCCATCAGAAGTCGACGCTGTTGTGGAAAAGTTTTCTTCTTTCTTCGAAAAACAAAAATTAGAAATCTTGGAAGCACTAAATGAACTCAATGAATTTCAAGAACTGGAAGATCTACAACTTAAAACAATGTTTTCTGTAGTTATTTTGACCTACCGATCTGTCTACGAATCGACCCAGCGTCAATATAGGAAGATCTACGATACGATGGATTATCTGAATGGGTCGGACGTCATTCTGGACTTCTCCATCTATCGACTACTCTACCGACAAGCCAAAACCGATCACGGGATGACGAATGCCAGAGATGTCACTACTCAAATCTGGGAAACCCTCTACGACTTCCCTTCTCTCAAAACATGCACAAGATTCAACCGATTTATTTTGGATTGCGTTGACGTCATCTGGGATCTAGTCGCTGGGATCGATGGACGTCTACCAAGGATAAAAATCGATTATGAATGTCATGGGACCTTTGATGAAAGTCGTCATATCAAATATGAATCTTCTTCTTCCTCTCCAGTAATCAAACAATATCTTTGGCCAGGATTGATTTCTTTACAAGAAGAAAAACAAATTTTAAAGGCAATTGTTCTTACTTGAAAAATAAATATCCTAACTTGCCAAAAAATCCAAAGCGAATTGCTTGTTTACTTATAAAAATTCATTTTGCACAATATGATAATATCTATGAACTTAAACTGAGATATGTGGCAGGAACGTAACCAGTTTTCCCCTCCATATTGGAGATAAGCCACCATTCCGAATTTCCTGCATCATCATGACGACGAAGAACCTTCACAGGCTCTCCTTCTGCCATCCTCAGTTGCACACCATCATCATCAATAGGAATAAATTCAAACTTCGAGATCGCATCATCATTGTTCTTTTTCATAGTTGAAATATCTTTATAATCTCTTTTAGGAAGAGGTGGTTTCTTATTCATTGGGGGTTCTGGTGGAGCTGTTGTTGGAGCCTTAGGAATACTTGGAGAGACAGATCGACGATCGAAAGACATATCTTTTGTTCTCGCAATCTCGTCATTAACTAATCTGGAAAGTAAATCAGGTTCAGATTTCCTCGAAGGTTGCGGAATCATTGATCCAGCAGGAAAATGAGTAACAGCGGAATGTCTGTTTTGATGCTGCTTAAACGGGTTGGTTGGAGATGGTTGGAGGGACTGGGGTCGGGGTTCGGGTGGAGGGGATCTCCAGACCAAATCGCCTTCAAAAACTCGACTGTAGGCATTAGTTTCTCCAGCAGCTGAAAGACGGACAGGTTCCATAGGAATTGGGTTATGAAGACTTCCGAAAATATTCTGGGGAGAAACAACAACTCTGGGAGTATCATTTTCATTGTCAAACGTCGTCCACTTCGATATTGCCTCAGGAGGGGCCGGAGCTGGTCGACTGTAATCCTCCAACCCAGGTAAATCAATAATCTTGTCATCATATTGTAACCAATTCACTGACGCTCTTCCATTGTCATTTTTGACTTGAGATCGTTGAGATTCGATTTTCTTTACAACTTCGTCTGGAATTCCAAACGCCTTTTGATCATTGCTTTGATTCCGTTTGAGAGATTCATTACTTAATCTGGCTTGTTCTTGTGCAGCTAAGAATTTCTGGATATTTTTCAAATTCAAATCAGCATCACTATCACTAGCATCTCCAGAATCTGATGTGTCTGCTAATGTACTTGAAAATGGGTGCTTCACTTTTTTATAAATGTTACTTGGAACCGTGTATGTCGCTAATCCATTCTCTATCAAGCTGAAAAGTTAACTCTTAACTATTTTTTTTAATCAGGCCAAACCTCTGCTCGTTTTTTGTTGACCGCTCCCTAATAACGTCACCCTTTTTGAGCACAAACTTTCTATCATCGGAAACGTAATCTTCTGTGACCTTGCATAATGAATCATGGAACCCCAAGGCTCGACACAACTTGATAAGTTTTTCTCTTTCGATTCTCGTTTGAGCTCTTCCAAAAACCGGCTGATCATACACAAGAGGTGGTTGATCAGAAGGAGAGTCTATAGAAGGTTGTCTTTCCGGTTCTGAAAACGTCATTTTTCTCATAAAAATTAATATTAATCATACCTCTCGCACGATAAAGTTTCTCTGCGATTTTAGGGTTTTTTGTTCGAAGGGTATTTTCAATTTGACGAAGTCTCAGATTTTTTGGATCAACATACTTCCGAAAATCCAGCGGATCAGTTGTTTTGAATTCATTCAGCCATCCTCTTACTCGTTTGAAAAAGGCACTATCAATTTGCTTGATTTTTTTAACGTACTTCCTCAATCCGTCAATCAACCTGTCTACTTCTTTAGGGAAAATGATCTTCAACTGACTGTTTAGAGCTTCAAATTCGCACTTCCTCATATCAATAACATCCATCGGCTTCTTCGATCGTACACCCATTTCCCAGTCAGCAAGCTTATCGTACCTTTTATGAACAATAAACGTAAAGTCTCGCTTAACAAGTTCCTGTGCGGTGCAACAAAGTCTAAAAAAGCCATAATCCATATTATTACAACAAAAAAACTTACTCAACAACTTCTCCATTTAATTCCTCAGAATAAACAAGTAACCTCCTTAGTAAATTATTATGTTCAAATCGAATACTTGGTTCTTGTCCTTGAGGGATTTTAACGATTGTATTCACTTCAACATACTTTTTCGCCAGACGAACTATTCTATTTTTGTACACGGTCATCTGATAAATTAAGTGACAAAATCTTTGTTGCACCTCCTCAAGAGTCTTCAATAATTGGTCAAACTCCTCGTCATGGTACGTTGATACGAATCCAATTCTTGTAGTTATTCGATACTGTAATCTGCTACTTTTCTTTACGATCGAATGTATATTAAATTTCGATAATTTATTCAAAAACCCAGAATCTTTCTGCTCCATTGCCGACTTTGAGTATTTTTTCGTTAATTCTTTTCTTCTTTTCGATTCATTCATCTTAGTCGCAAGTTGTCCCATCTGCTTCAAGGCTTCCATCAGCTTCGGATGATCTGGATGAGTCAACGGAGTGTTTTTCACTACCTCGCTCAAATATAGGGGATATTTAAGACACCTTTGGATCGGTCTAGATAAAGCTGTAGGAACATCAAAAACATTCGATCCGTTTCTTCTCATTTCTTCCAGGGATTCTTGGAGAGCTTTTTGAATCTGGTCATCTCCTCTTACAATAATTTCTGAAACTTGTTCAGCACTCCGGAAATATTGTCCATAAGTTTTATAGAACACTTCCTTAAGCTGCATAAATTTAAGTCCAACTTCTTGATCAATGATTGGTTTTGTTTGCTCTGCTATCAATGACGATGTCAGTCCCCGAGAAAGGTACTTTAACATCGAATAGCCATTCAGTATTAATTTTTTTTTGCTCTCGCTAAGGTGTGTATTGTTCTCGACAGCAGCCTCCCATGCGCTGATGTCGAAAAGATAAGCTGTTTCACTCTGAATAATCTCGTCGAGAACCTTGATTCTTCTTGATTCCCACCCTTCTGAAGTACGGTCATCAGCATTTTGGCTCGATGGTACTGCATAAATTTTCGTCATACTTTTCGGTCTAGATGGAGCCATTCTCTGGACAGGTTGCTGATTCTTCCTCAATTGGAGTTGAAGTCCATTATCTGCCGGAGTAGAGAGTACCGGTAGGGAGAATTTCGGAGGAGGTGGACGGGCTGGCGGTGCTCTTCTTTCCTCACTTGTTTCTATTCCAGAAGACAAAAACATAGAAGCAGAAGTCGACCTCGTTATCGGTTTACTGTCTTCGAAAATCTCCCACGGTCTTTCAACATTACCAATCGATGATTCTTCGTTTTCTGAAGCAGTACTAATAATCGAGTCCGTCGCTCTGGATCCGAAGCCACTGGCGTCATCGTAATCCGAGAAGATACGCAGATAGCTTCTGGGAATAATGCCTGTTTCATCGGTGTCGGGATCCCAGCACTTGACCCAATCTCCTTGGACTCCCAGGACCTTTATGGAGGCTCCTGCTTCTACACTCAACTCATCTGGATACCGAGATTCGAATCCATAAAGTACAGTCGCTATTCTGTAACAATTCTCGATTCTCTAAGGTAATAAGGAGGAAAGCATACCCAATAGTTGCACAGTCATCAACTTTATTTACGCTCTGTACGCTTTCACCTGTGAGTTGCGGTTCGATTCCGGTTGGGGGAACGATAACTTGGACGAACGAAGCTGGAATATATCCGGAAAGTCCTGTTCTTTGATTTTCACCCTCGAGCCATTCATGATCGACCCAGCGAAAAAGTTTGATGACATCGCCAGTAGCAAAGGAGAGCTCAGTTTCATGTTCGGCACTAGAGTAAATTGTTGTAATTTTAAATCTCGAAATTAAAAAATTCTTACTTGAAGTCATATAAAGCCGTGCAATAGGGTTCGATTGCCATTTCCTCTTCTTGATATTGTGAATTCTCTACGATCTTTAAAAAAGTTCTGGGACAAAGACCAGTAATTCCATTGGATCTCTGGACTGTGTACCATTCCCCTCTGTTTTCCAGAATCCTCACGCATTCTCCTTTGCTTAAGGCGAGTTCTCCTTCGATTTTGGGTTCTAGAGATTCTATCACAAGCCCGACCATTGTCTCGACTTGTTCGATCGTCTAAAGTTCAGACTTTGTTTGCATAAGAAAAAAACTGATAACTGACCGGTAGCTCGACAACAACACAGGCCGGGAACAACCCCGGGTTCCCGAGTTGTTTCCCGGAATCCAATGTGACAGACCCTTTAAACCATCTCTCATCGAATTCTTCGTCAATAGAAAGTAGTGTGAATTTCATGAAAGATAAATGTCCACTTTGGATAGTTTCATATTCGCCGGTCGAGACGCAGAATCTTCCACAGGGCAATCTTAATCTGTTGAAATCAGTCTCCTCGAATACCCCGTTTAAAATCTCGCCTTTTAGTGATTTACCGATAAATCTGAAATATTCATATATGAACTTCCAAAGGAAGAAAACAAACTTCGAATCTCCAGCAGATTCGGCGACAAAGATTTCTCCGTTTTCGAGCCCACTAGTATGGTTTCTGGTCGCACATCGTGCCAGGAATCCAGATGCCGGAACACTCATACCCGCTCACATTAGGATAGATATCGATAACCATCCATAAAAAACCAATGACCATCGAGTTCGAACTTTGTTGGCTTCGTCGATAGTTAGAGTTCGACACGTTTTGCCAAGGCCGAGTTTCACTTGATGCGAGTTTTGTTTGTCCGAATTCGAGTCAAAAAAGGAAAACTGGGTTGAGAGATGTCCCTTCTAATGTTTCACTGATTTAAAACCCCGTCTTGAAAACCTTTTTTGAGAAACTTTAATTTAAAAAACTCTATCCGAGGAACTTTAATTAAGAACTCTATTTTAAAAACCCTTCTTGGGAATATTTGCTTTAAAATATATTTAGGAGATTTTATCTAAAAACCTTTGTTCAAAAAATTTTATTTAAAAATTATACTTGGAGAAAGTTATTTAAAAGTAATTTTATCTTAAAGACGTATAGTAGATTATCTTAGAGGATTTTTTCTATTACAATTTTTGGAATTACTGGATACTTTTGGATTTAAAAAAATGCAAAGATAAATTCCACGACTTTTAATCTTAGTCAGAATCCAGAAATTTGTGTCGAAATAATTTCTTGACATTTAGTAACTGACAGTTCCATTACTGCAATAGTGTAATTTAATACCTACTAAATGCTTTCGAAATTTTGAGAAAACAAGTGCAAACAAAATCCCACCACTCTCGACCTTAATCGGAAAATTCTAGAAATTCGTGTCAAACTGGCTATATAAAATTTAGTGATAATTACACTACTGTAATGTTATGGTTTAAAGATACGAAGTGCTTTCGGAATTTCGTAAGACAAAATAAAAGCAAAATTCTACAATTTCTAATGTTATTCATTAAAAAATCTCAGAAATCATGTCGAAACGATTCCACAACAGCTCTTATTTCCTAGTTTTATTACAGTATATAATCTTTCAACAATGTGCGAGTCAATTTTGAAAATAAAAATTCAAGTGCATTTAAATTATTCTTTCAATTTGAATCGGATGTTACTGTAAAATAAACGAGGGAATCAGAGTAGAATATGTTGATAGCAATAGATGGAAAGGGAAGACTAATTAATGGAGAAAAATAAATATTTCATCACAAATTTCTGATCAAAAAGTTCCTCTTTTTTCGTCTTATCAAAAGCTCTCTTCTGATTATTTTTCTGTTTGATCGCAATATTTGCTCATGAACGTTGGCTATTTTGGGATACAGTCATTTAATTATCAAAATGTGTTTTGGTCTCACCATGTTCAAATATTAAAACACACTATGCCAATGCCAAGTACTTGAAGATCCTAATAATTATTGGTTCCGATCAAATTTAGGGGTTTCTCTTTATTTTTAATCAACAACGTTCTTCTAAGATGTTCCACACCGTTCCTTTCTGGTCCATAATCTCCAATTTTAGCTTTTTATTCCACATGGTTGTACTGTACTTTTCTAAATATGTCAATCAAATTTGAATTAAGATAAATTCGATGCTTGTTTTTTTTATTATTGAACTTTCCCTAGCATGTTTCCATATTTTGTTGAAAAACAATGACTCCCTTCAATCATTTGGCTTGTTCATATGCTGATACCAGAACGATATCTTCTGTTACCTTGTCACAATAGTTGGTCGCATATCAGACGTTATCTAAAAGATGCATCAACGGATGTACGTTCAAGGCAAGTAAGAATGTGGAAAATTCTGTTTCCAGCCAATCCCTTATTTGGGCGGGTTCTTACAAAAGTTCCGGAAAGTTGTTCACTTATGAGTTGAGAAAGATATAACTAACAAAGTGCAGAAGAATATCAGAGATTGCTGACCATTCAATACAGTAACTAGATGTTCATCGAAGATCATCGATCTTCTAGGGAGTAACTTTTGTTTATGAACATTTTCTCACGACCATTAACGAGCCCAAAATTCATATCAGTATGCATAACATGGAATACTGATACAGACGTGACTCAATGTTATTTATACGAAATAAGTATTTCCAAAAGGAAATTCAGGGATAAAGTATATCTTGTTCTTTGAACAGGATTCTGGTGATTACAGATTCACTCACGTGATTGTCTGTCTTTAACTTTGATTAAGGTTGTACTTTTGTCTCTGACTTCAATCGCTTTATCGTTGTACTTTTAGGCTTGGAACATAGATGTTGCTATCTTCTTCTTTCATTATTGCTATAGTGACTTTCTTTTTTAACGCGATATCTGTCATATACAGTAACCTGTTTACCGAAAATTATCGTTTTAGGCTAACTTTTGATCCACTGTTTGTAACTATTGAAAATGCTATGCTCTATTGAGAACCAGAAAGATCTTCCTTCGCTACGTTATTCGGAAGACAACAAAAAATTTGATCCAAGGGTAATTTTGGAGTTTTTGAAAACTTGTAATTTGTCTTTAACAGGATGGGGATGAAGAATATGAAGAAGAGGAAGATAGATATACCTCCACTCCCGAGGAAAAAGTGCCAAGGAAAAAAGGAGGATTTTCAAACAAGGGTCGGCGACTTTTTTGTCGAAAATGTGAAGGCCACGGAACTCAAGTAAAACAGTTTATACTAATATTACTTCATAGAACAGTTTCCAGGTATCTCTGAAAGGCCACACAGCCCTCTGTCCTTACGTCAACTGCCGTTGCAAATCGGTAACTCAATTTTTTTATTTATTGAATATTCAATTTTCCAATTAAATACTAATCTTTCTGCATTTGTTAAATAATATATTTTTAGTGTGAAAGGTTAATGCGAATGCGTAAGAGTGCGTTTATCCGTCGTTACAGAACAGCTTTGTCAACGACGGATCCCAGCGAGGTGAATATCAAGCCGGTCAGATTGTTCGAGAACACGAATCCTCGATTCGCTGTTTCCCTACCAAAAGGTTTATTTAAATTTCTTAAGACTTATCTAACGTCGATTCGAGATTTATTTTTAAAAATTGAGAATTTGTTTAAAATTTCCTAATATTTGTTTAAAACTTTCCAAAATTTGTTTAGAATTTCCGAAATTTGTTTTTTAATTCGTTTAATTTTTTCAAAATGATTACGAAAGAGTTCCAGAGGAGTCTAGCAGCAACGCACATTCAGAACAAGAAGAAACTCAACCTTTCTCTTTTAGCAACGAGGTAGGTTTATCCAGCTGTTCCGGAGATCCAAAATGATTTCCTTTTTCAGCAACGATTTACTTTGAGACTTGCTGGCACAGATCAACCTGGGGCCACGTTGTCGGGTCCCTCCAACAACCACGGTGAGTGATTTGAGTCTCATTTCCTCTGTCAAAAAATTCCAACATTTCCTGGATTAGTTGTCCAGCTTTGTTTTTTCAGCTTTCCTATTATTTCTAAACAAATTTTGCTCATTAATTTTGTATTTTCGGTTTTCTCATTTTTTACAAAACATTGAGTTCAGGATTTTTATAAATTTAAAATTTTATTCTTCGTGGATAAATCGAGAAAGAAATGTGTTGGAAATTTTTGTTTTTATTTTTGATCCGAGATAAAAGGATTAAAAATGTTTTCTTTTCGCGTTTTTTCTCAATAGTAAATTTAGAAAAAAATCATTTTGGATTTCCTTGTGAAAAATATCCGTCGAAAAATAAAACAATTGCAAAAATAAAACATTCTAGAAGTCTTCGTTTCTGCATTTGATCTGTGATAGTCGATTATGATTTAAAACTGGGATTAAATTATGCGCATTTTTTAACTATAATTCCTTTTTGAATTCGTTAATACAGTAATCAGGGCCGCCGGACATGTCTGAATTTAGCGTTTCAAAGAGCAGTTTCCATAAATGGAAATTGGAATTGTTTTTAGAATTCCGGTTTTAAGTTTTATCTACTTTTTAAAACAATATTTTTAGAGGATATTCAAATTTATTTGAAAAACAAAATATTGCAATTTCGAAAATTTTGATTTTTTGCCAAGATGTAGAGATCAATTTCACTACAGAAAAAATTAAAGCCCTCCTGCCGTAGGATAGGAATCATTCTGGAGCACTTTTCTGAACCCGTTGATTTTTTGCAAAATCTCGAGATTTTCTATTTAAAATAAAACTACTTTAATTTTCTAAATCGCGATTAAGATAAGCTTATTTCCTCTCTCGAAATCATATATTTAGTTCTTCCGGAAATGGTGGAGCTCTTATTGAATTTAAATTTCAAATAGATACGTGAACAAAAGTTGGATGGATCCATGAATGACGAATTTTTTTCAGAAGAGGCCAGTCCATCCCAGGCACCGACTACGGTAAGTACATTAATTTTCACCGATGACAGTATGTTTCTTTACCTCTCTTTGGCTACGATAACTATTGATTTTCCTATTACTATAAATTCATTGATTTTTCGACCAAGACTGGGTGGGATCCAAAGAGATCACCTAAATCCAGTTTCGGTCGACCTGATTAGTCGCAAATCCGAAAAGATTTTTTTAAATTGTTGTAATATTGTTTCCTATAATCTGTTCCCGGAATTTTTATCCGTCGGATTAATTTCGTTTACATTTATTCAATTCAATTTTGTTGTTACAAAAACTTATAATATTATTTCTTTATTTCTCGAAGGTCACTCCTTCTTTTTCTTTTTTTAGAGATTTGAAGTTACCCGGATTTCTCAGAATTCGGCTTTGGGATTTCTTTTCATGCCACGGAAATTGTTCGTCTTTTTGTTATTCAATGATTGGCCAACCGTTATTTTAAATTTTTAATCACACGAGAGTTAAATTTCCAAGTTTGGGTTTCTCGTCATAGAAATTAGAAAGTTTAAATTTAACCATAAAATTTAACTCTCTAAATTTGAATTACTTGGAAATTAAGTTTATTTGTTTGAAAACCAGACCTTCTAAATTTGAATTTTTAATCACACGGAAGTTAAATTTTTGGATTTTCCATAATAAAAATCGAGGTTTTTGGAAATTGAATTCCAATCATTCGAGATTAAACTTTGATTACTCTGAAAGTAAATTTTAATTATTTAAATAACATGTCTTTCCAGCTCCCGTTTTAATCTTTTGGAAATTGAATTTTAATTATTTAAAAACCAGACAAATTTAAATTTTTAATCATTGGAAAGTTGAGTTCTTTGATTTTGAATTTCGATCATATGGAAGTTAATCTCTTAAAAAAATAAAAGAACTTTTTTAATCTGAGTTTATGAAAATTCAGTCTTGACGTGAGAACTTTGAAATTTCGGATAAAATATTTTTTGACGTGTGTTAATAATCTTTTCTATTTAAAAATTCAAAAAGCCCAAAACTGCCGTGACTGATTTATGTGGGACGTTCCCTAAGTTACTTTATTAAATATTCATGGAGTAATTTTTGATCTGGGAAAAATCCGAAATAAAACTATTGTTGAACCCGACCGGATACTGGAAAAAGACCGGGAAGAATACAAAGGATTTTCTGTTAAGATTTATTTCAAAGAAAAATAGTCAAAATTCCGGTTTGATTTCATTTTTCGACAATAGAGCAAGAAACTTTCCTCATTGTTTTGCAAATTCTCTATTCCTATCTTTCTGAATTTGGAAACGAGGACTTGGAAACCAAAAATTGTTTTTCCACAAGTGCCAAGTACGATTTTGAATCCATTATCATTTTTAAAATTCTTTCCACAAAGAAAAATAATTTCTTTGTTCCTATTTCTGAACTTTCCATTGAAATTTAGAATAAAATAATTCCGATTAAAATTTGTATAAATCGAATTCGTAATTTCCAATTGTTGTTTCTCGGGTGGAGGCGAGTGACCAAGCAGAATTCTGGATGAGACATCACGCAACGGTCATCGATGACTAGGCCCCCGACAGGCACTGCCAATTTCGTTTTGAAAAATGACTTGAATTTTTTATTTAAAAAATATCCACTTGAATTTTATATTTAAAAATAGTCATTTAAATTTCCTGTTTAAGTTGGCAATTCAACTTTTCTAATTAAAAATAATAAGTTAACTTTTTTTAATGTTAATTCGAATTTCAAAAATATTGATCCGACTTTCTCCAAAAAAGCTGTCTGAGTTTTTAAAAATGCCGATTTGGGTTTTCCATCTAATGGTCTGAGGTTCCTGAAAATATTGACTTAATTTTCCTTGCAAAGATACTGACTTAAATTCTTTATTCAAAAAATACTAATTTGAATTTCCTGTCCAAAATATATTGACTTGAATTGTACATACTATTTTATATAATAATTTACAAATCGCGGCCTCAATTCCTGCTGCGTGCCCAATAATCTTTTCAATTCCTATTTTGAATTTTCGAATGTTTGGAGTTTTGAAGTTTTGGGATTTCTGAATTTTGGAGTTCTGGGTTTTTAAATTTCGAGTTTGTCGCACAATTTGATGTTATTTCTTTTCTATTTCATTCATGGAAATTTTTTTCAAAATTGCCTTTGTTAGCAAAATCGAAGTTTTCTCGTGATTTTCGTCATTGAGGTCACTCTTATTTAATGTAATTTTTAAAACGACGTCTAAATAATTTCTGACGATTTTAAAGTTATTTTCGAGTAGTTTTTGAATATTTTTAAAGTGCTTTTTTGATAAAAGAAGTGACAGAAAACAAAAAGGGATTTGTGAATTTGAGGAGATTATATCCGACTGTAACGTGTATTTGTTCTTTTTAATAATATTAAAATCTCTAAAATTAAATTCTACGCAATCGAAAACAAAGATGAAGGTGATTATTTTTTCATTATCACCAAATCCGGATTTGAGCTGCTGATGAAATTCGTCGACGGATTAAATTTGTAGGACTTTATGGCTTTTGATAATCTTCTCTAGTCTGCGCTATTAAAACGAAAAATGTATTTCTGGGATCCCGGCACTTTTCGGGCTTATCCCCTCAGGTAAAGTGCCCAACAGTGTCGTGTGGGATTATTTTTGGATTAATCCACGATAATGATAGTATTACTAATCCCGCGTTCTTGAGAGAGCGGATTAGCGGGCTCGATGTTGGTGAGCCGGCTCTGCCCCGGGGGATAAGAGCTTAGGGATTCCTGACCACCCAGCCTCCACTTCTAGATGGTGTGAGGTAAAGGTCAAGGAAGCGATTACCGACGAAATTGTCCTTGTCCTGTATTGGTACAAGAGCTACCTGAAAGTAGTCATTACTTCCTACTTTTCAAGTTTCTACTTCTTAATTCTTAATTTCGTTACTTCTAATTCTCCTTACTTTTTCTTGGTCTTTGTTCCTCAGGAAATGTTTTGGGTCTTAATTTATTTTTCTAAATCTTGTTTCCTCGTTGATCGAATTAACACCAGCAAATTTTGTTCGCGAATTTCCGGAAGATGAATGTGTATTGAATTTTCCAAAATTCTTCCACGGCAAAATGTACTTGCTCAAAAATTTCCAATCAAGATTCAGTTTCTCTCGGAGAAACTAAGCAACAATGGCCGTTGATGAAAAATGAATAAGCTTTCTTTCATGGTCATTCTATTGCTTTTTTGGCAGCTATTTCCACAACTGCTTCCATGACGATTCATAAATTCTTTTATTACCAAGGAAATGGTCCCGGACTTCGAGCTTGTTTTCGTTTCATCCCCATATTTCGTATTTCGACATTTTATGGCACTAATTACACATTTGAAAAACGGTTTTCTAATTTTTTTAAATTTAAGTTAAAATTAAAATTATTTTATTCTCGTATTTCGACATTTTACAGCATTAATTATGTTTTGGGAAATGGTTTTCTAATTTTTAGTTTAAATGAAAATGATTTTATCCTTGTTTCGCATTACAACATTTTATGACGTGAGTTATACAAGTCAATGGAATCATTTCCCAGTTTTTAATTTAGAATTTTACTTCATTCTCTCTATCTCGATATTTTGTACTTCACCTTTATGATATTAATTACACGATTCAAGGGAAATTTTTCTCTATTTTTTAAATTTAAATTTTCCATTTTATCCCCGTATTTTTTATTTCGAAATTTCACGATACTAATTATACGTTTTTGTAAGAAATTTTATTTACCCATTTCCGTTTATTTAATTTAGCTTTTAATATATTTACAGTCGTTAAATTTAATCAATTCTTGATAAATTGGATTTTCGAAATCCAAGCGATCACGAGATTTATATAGGTTGATTGAATTTTAAAATTAACTAACCTTGTTTAAATTGGACAAATGTCTGTTTATTATTTTTCGGCGCTTTCTCCAACTGCGACTCCGTGTTAATTCTGATTTACGAAAATGTTTAATCTTTAATTATGAAATATTTATTTTTTTGAAAGAACTTTTCACCTGGTTTTTGCGATTGTTTTCGAAGGCACTGGCATCGTCAAAAAAGTACAGTTTTCTTTTTATTATTCAAAAATGCAAATTATTGTTTTCCTGTTGAATATAAATTTAAAATTTTTCAAATAATTTACAAAATAATTTAATTCTGCATATTTGTTTTTAATTCTGTCCAAATTCGATTTTTCAAAGTTTCACTTTTTCTTCAAAAATTGAGAAAATGGATGCAAAAGAGTATGAACAAAGGAGATCATTAATTCCTCTTACTATTGTTTAGCCCCATTGGCATTCATTCCTTCTCACAAATAATTAATGCTGTTCTTTCGTCATACCCAGGGAAAACTTGATAGGTCTACTTCTGTGGACCCGACTACTGTTTTCTGGTCTTGTTTAACTTGTTTTATTTATAAACTTTTTTCTTTTTTTAAATTGGCTCCACGTTAAGAAGTCTTTAAATTTTTAAACCTTTTTAAAAAATTCTTAGATTTCCAAATTTTCTTTTAAAGGTTTTAAATTTTTAAAAACGTTTAAATTTTTTAAATTGGTTTAAAATTTCTTTCAGTCCTTTAAATTCTCTGGTTCTGTTTGGTTTATTTATAAATCTTTCTTTTGAACTTGTTCTATATGAAGGAATCCTTAAATTTTTAAACTGTGCTTTAAAAATTCTTGAAGTTTCGAAATTTATTTAAAACCCTTACATTTTAAAAATTTCTTTAAAAATTCTTAGATGTTTCAAACTTGTTTTATTTATGAATTTGTTTAAACCTTGTTTCATGTTTAAAATTCTCAGATTTACGGAATCTGTCCTATATTTTTAAAATTTGTTTTGTGTAAGGAATTTGTTCTATTTTTAGATTTCGAAAAATGTGTTTCGTTTTAGAAGTCCTTGAATTCCTTTAGAATTTATTCCATTTAAAAATTTCCTTATTTTTTAAGTTTATTTAAATTTTTTCAAAGTTTATCTTATTTGAATTTCCCTTTCCTCAAATTCATTTTATTTGAATTTTTTCCATTTTATTTCACAAAAAAGTTTTTATTTTTTAAAATATACTTTATGGTGGAGATTTTTTGGTTTTTCGAGTCTACAGTAAAAATCTTGTTGGTCTGTTTCGCACAAAGATTTTTATTTTCCCAAATCTACTTTACGGTGGATACTTTTGGCTTTATTTAACCTACTTTATGTAAAAGAGATGTTTTCATGTCCTTGGGGACCAGGAATTCTCGGCGAACTCAATATTCGGTCTGGAATCTTCCTTCATACAACTCTAATTGAATCTTGTTTCAAAAGACTTGCGTTCCACGAGCTTTTAGTCGTTAATCTAATTTTGGAAATTTGCTTCATTCAATTCAATTTTCAAATTTTTGTCGATTACAATTCTGTTTTCAACTATTCCTTTTTTAGCTTTGGAAATTTTCTTGAAAAATAAAATTATTTTTCATTGAAAAAACCTCAAATTGCCCCAATTGTTTCTTTTCTGAAATAAATTTCATTATAGAACATTTAATTTCAACTTTAAAAGTATTTTGAATAGTTTTATTCGATTCCAAAAAATATTTAATTTTGACTCTGAGAATTTTTTGCTGAATATTTTTATTTGATTTCAGAAAATATTCGATTTTTATGTTTTGCTGAATATTTTTATCTAATTTCGGAAAATGTTTAACATTGGTTTTCAAATATGTTTTCCTCTAATTCCGAATAGTATTTAAACCTGGTTTTGAGTTTCTAAATACCTTTGTTTAATTCCAAAGATCCTTAATTTCAATTTCTCAATTGATTTTTTAATTGATTTTCTGAACTTTAAGGCAAGATGAGCAAGACGTGTTTTTGAATTTAATTCCGGGTAGAGTTTTTCGTTCCAAATGCGATCAGGTGCTCAAATTAAATTAAAAAATTAGTTTTCCACCTTTATCGAATGTTAAAAACTACAAAAATCACGAAAACAAAAGTTTATTTTCTCATGACCTTTGTTATTTTAAACTTTATCTCCATTTTCCAAGCTCTTGTTGTTTCCGGATTTTCGAGAAAGTTCTTGTGAAAAATACAAACTTGCCAGACTTTCCCGTACTTTGTTTAGGAAAGAGGATTTGTCCAGATCCGGAAGCCAGGTGATTTTGTTCATTTGTCTAGAGTTCTAAGAAAAAGGGAATTGTCGATACTAAATTTGTTTGGCATTATAAATGGCCTAGGTAACAGTTGAGATCTAATTCGAAATCCAATTCCACGAGGTGTCTGCTTTTGGGATAACGTTAACGCACCTGCGTGTTTCCTGACCGGCTGCCAGATCCTGTTTATTCGAATTTTAATTTTATTTTCTCTTATTTAATTTCTATTCCTTGAACTACCATATTCCATTGAAGACTAGTTTTCCTTTTTTAATATCTATCTTTTATTTTCTAAGAACTTGAGATCTTTCTACTAAGATACAGGATTCAAAGGTTTCCAAGATTTGTAAATCATGGAGGCAATATGGTTAAGAATATGTTTAAGAATATGTTCATTCATGTTCACTTTTATGGAAAAGTAGGATTTGAAACACCATATTTGATGGAAGACATCTATTGTAATATTAGTTGTTTCTTTGTTTTCTAAGAGA
>VOSG01000137.1:0-35953 GCA_009761265.1 Halicephalobus sp. NKZ332
TGTAGTGATGATTTGTGGTCTTCAATAATACCTGAAATCCTAGTGGGATTTTGTAGGTTCATGCTCATTTGGTAATTAATAATCATACAAATTAGATGATTACTCAAGCACAATGAGAATTTTCTTGGAATTTTTGGATACTGTAACTTTTTGAAGATAAAACTCAATTCAATTTAAATAAAAATAAGATTAAAATTAAAACTAAATTTAATACAAGATGATTGAAGCTTGAAGTTCTCGAGTCTCTTATTTTAGACAAGAATTTCTCACAAGCTATCTTGGGAAAAATACCGTAATTGTAGCTCCGAAAATTCCCTAATAGCTCATATGATTTTGTTATTTGTTATTTTGGAGGAATAATCTTCTCCATATCATTATCGTAGTTTCGAAATGCCCTGAGGGAAAGAAGAATCACATGACTGATCCTTTCCCAAATCTTCTCTATTTTTGTTTAATTTTTTGGGTTTCTTGGAACTGTTTTTACCGTAATCCCCGACCAAACAAGGATTAACAAAAAAGGATTACCGTAATTCAGATTTTTGTACATTATAAGTACTTATTTTGCCGACTTATTTGATGAGGAAAATGCAACAATTTTTTATAATCCTTGATGAAAACAAATATAGTGTTTTTTTTGCCCTTAAAATAAGTAGATACAATACTTTTCTGCAAATTATCGACGAAAGCAAATCCAAAGTCTTTTTTGTTTCTGGATGAAGATAAGTACAGTAATCCATTGTAAACAACAATTTCGAGAATCTGCACATGATTGGAATTAATTTGTGTAAGGAAACATGGAAAATTGCAGAAAAAGTTTCGTAAACAATATTTCTAATTCTCCCCGGAGAATTTTTGATTTCTCTTTAATTCGCACTCTTACATTATGTTTCCTTGTTTTCTTCCTTGAAGTTTAAAAATTATTTTATCTCTTCCGGATCAGACTAATCTCACCCACAAGGATTATGGAATTAAGAAGTTAAAAACAGTCTGAGTTTTAGAACAACCCAAGAAAACAAATACTTCAAAAATATCTGAAAAATGAAAAAATGAAAATTGTTTCATCCAAGTTCCCCTGGGGGAGATTTGTTGAACTTGTGCATGATCCGGATTAATCTCTTCTAACTTCCCGGAGGGTTTTCGCAGAATTGGAAAGTAATAATCGGCACGTGAAGACTTTGTTTCTGTGCTTACTTTCATAAAAAGTTAAAATTGGATTTAAAAGTTCAACTTAATTTAAGACTAAAGTTCAATTTTAACTTTGACTTTCCGTAAATATAGATTCTGGAAAATTACAACTTGATAAATATTCGAGGAAAGTAATTTTCAAAGATGAAATTGGTGCTTACTATAAGTAGGAAATTATATGCTCTAAAATTTTCAAAGAACTTTTAATTTCGAAACTTTAATTCTCAAAGCAGATTAGTTTCGAAACTTTAATTTTCAAAAGTTCAACAAAACATTTCCCGAGAATTCCTCATTAAATTTGACAGATTTTGCGGATTATCTTTTTTGCATTGAACACTCCAAAAATCATGGAAAAAGTTAGGAACCTAATTATTCCCTTGAGTCCCGGAGCGAAGATTACTTTTTCTAACTTTTTGATCACGATAGTTTGGAGAAAACTTTGGATTTAGCAAATTTTTTGCTTCGAATTTCCATATAAAATTATAAATTCTCTATAATAATGTAAACATTAAAATTTCAAAGTTTTAGTGCAATATAATAATAAGTTTCGTATTGTTCGGTCCCGATTGAAAAGTTTTGAGAATGCTCGTCCAAGTCATCTTTTTGACATTTTTCGGTGCATATTTTTGCTTTTTATAAGAAAATGACTCAGTATGTGATGAACACCTTTGGAATCTCATCGTACACTATGGAAATTAAGTTTCGTTGATTTCCAATCTTTATCGGAAGTTTCCAAGGATGTTCGTCGAGGCCATTTCTTATATCATTCTGTATATTTCACTTTTTACAAGACAGTGACTCAGAAATTGATGGATAATTTTGAAACTTAAGAAATATACAAATATTAAATTTCATAATTTCTTTCTCGAAAAGAGTTCTAAAAGTTCCAATCGAAACAACTTTAAAGCTTTATAATGCGTATTTAAATTTTTACACAAACTAAAATTAATATCTTTTTTGAAAAAGAAATCATAATACAACTTTGATCCTGGAAAAACTTTTTTTAACGTCCCTAATTTTTGAATTTTCCGATTACTCATATTCTCACTCATTTTTCGATTTTTTGAAGTATGTCTCACTAAACACCCACATTCTAAACAAGTTTTTTGAAATCCCCGATTTTCATTTCTCTATTGTTTTTTGATGACTCAGGATCTGATTGCTTTAAAAAACCACTCCCAAATGGTTCAAGCTAGGGTTATCTATCATTGCGTCAGGAACATTCTTCACATTCTTAAACCGCAAATTGATGACCATCACATTTGAATCATTTTCTGATTTCCAAATTTCCAAATTCTTTCTTAAATATTTCAATCCAATTAAGAGAGTTCCGGTTTCAATAAAAAATGAGTCAATATTTATTCTTACAACAAGTGTAAATATTGATTATAGATAGTGAAATAAAATGGTGATTACAGATGTTGTTTGAAAATAACAGTTAGGTCAACAATATATTATATTAATTAAGGAGATGAGTGGGTATACTAATTAAGCATAACAACTGACAATATGCGTCAAAGATAGTGACTAAATGTATTAATTAAGGATACATACTGGAAATTAATTTAAAAAATAAAGAATATTTCTATGCCCCCGAAAAGACTATATTCTTAAAAATGTAGCTTTTAATTATTTGTTTTCTTTTTTCGAAATAGTCCAAAGTTTGTAGTGATAACTATTTCTAACTGAAAATCTAAATTTTGTAGTTTGTTTTTAATGATTTGCCGCAATGCTGTTCAGCAAACTAGCGTCACACTTTTTCGAATTTTTAGAATTTATTTCTATTTTCTACCTTTTTACCTCTACTCTATTTTTGTTTCATCACTTACTCATTCTATTGTTTAGTCTTGATCATTTCCAATCATTTTTCTTTGCTAAATTCGCTAAAAAAGTTGCGTAAATTCTCAAATAAAACTACAGTAATCATAAAAAAAAATAAAATAGAAGATAATTTTTCCAAAGTTTAAAAGTTAAAAATCAATCTTTGCTTTCCGACAATGGACAGGTCAGAATATATTTTTTTATCACCTACTTCCTTCTATAGTGCTGCCAATCAAAATCAGACATCTTTTGGGTGAAAGAAGAAAATTGATTATATGAAATGAATTTTATTTTCTTAAGTTCCTAAAAGCATATAGTAGATTCTGGGATGTATTCATAGAAGTGAAAAATCTTAAATTTCTTAATTGATACTGAAAACTAGAAAAATAATTCTCCTGTATTTCTGAAATCATGATCAGACAGCTTTTAAAAAATACCTCTCTTAAATTTATCGATTAAGAGTAACTTTTTTTCCAAAAAACTTTCAGAACTGGTTTCTGACTATAATTTCAGATTTTTCAAAATTTATTTGGCTTTTGTTCTTTTTTCTAAGGTGTTACTCTCAAATTTATTTTCTAGAATTTATTAGAAAATTTACTTCCTTAGATTTCTAGATTTAGTGAAATCTCCAATTCCCTAAAATTGCTTTCAATTTGTTAAGGATTTCACTTCCTGAGATGTTGAAGGAATTATTAAAATCCGTATTTTTCTAGGATTTTCTAAAATTTCATGTATTTCCTCATTCTCCAGGATTTTTGAATTTCCTGAGTTTTCTAAAGATTTCCAGAAATTTCAAAGGGCTTCAATAGGGTTTCAAAGATTTCCTTAAAAAACTTCTGAAATTAAAACAAGTACAATTTTCTAGAATTTTCAAGTCTTCAAATTACACCTGGTCCCTTGCTGCAAGATTTTTCTTTTTTTTGTTGAACTTTGGGACGTGGGGTGATTGGGGGATTCCTAAATAAATTCGTTGAAAGGCCTGAATTGTCTTATCGACAACTTTCCGAGGTTGAAACAGGACACTTTGTCCTGAGGTGGCGGAGATAAGCTGATGTTCTTTCAACTCCTGTTTCGAAGAAAGAAGAAAATGTTAACGAAAACGTGTTTTATAAGAGTAGAAAGTATACATGTAAAAAGTAAAATGATGTACTAAAAACTTATCCCTAAGAAAGAGAAACGTATTTAAAAAAAAAGATCTTAAGTTACAGTAATGCTTTCGAAAATAAATATTCCTCTTGCTTTCGGTGACATTCATTTTTTCTAGATAATTGTTTTTATGAACTTGTATTCTCAAAAGGTGATTAATGTAGTCCACTTTGTATCCTTGCAAATTTATTTTCGTTCACTTTGTATCGTCTACTTATACTGTACTGTTATATTAATTAATCTCTCCAAAGATCTCTAAACCTTTACTTGTACTGTAATGTGAGTAATTAATCTCTTAGAAGACTCTCGTCTTTATTTATACTGTACTGTTATATTAATTAATCTCTCCAAAGATCCCCAGACTAAGAACACAAACCGAAAACCTTCCATGTGATGGAATTTTTACGTTTTTGCAGCGTGTCTTCGCTTTTACGTCATTCCGATTGATGGTCTGTAAAAAGTTGTGGAATTCCTTTTGTTCAACAAATAAGTCACAGTGGATCAGTTTTGAGTTAGTGATTTGTCAAATGTTTTGGATTCTTCGGATTTAGCGAACATGGAAGAGTACTTCATTTTTGACTTACAAGATCATTAGGCGATGCCCGCATTTTGGTCTCTCAATACGTCATCTTCGGTCATCCTCGTTACTCAATAAGTTGTGAAGGTTATTGAACTGAATCTAACAGATATTTCAAAGGAGATAATTGTTGAATTATGCAATCAGTAAAAAATCTCTGCACTTTTAGTACCTCGAGCACGCCATCTAGATGACTTGAATGAATTAATTAATTGTTAGAAGATGTTCAAGTTTGGGCTTGGTAAACATAGAATTTTTGGGATTCCAATGACCTGGTACCAGTTTCTCGAATTGCGGGTTGAATGGAAAAACCCAAAGACATTGTACTATTGAATAGTCCGGTAAACAGTTTCTGCATTTTTTGGTCTCTCCGTCACAATTGATTGTGCTGATTTCCGAACAAGTTTTCAAGATTCGATTATTTGATATTGAGCACACTTTTCATAAAGGTCAATTTTGAACTAATGATCTAGCGAAATTCTTTCACATGTTTCTTTTTTGAATACGTCACACTAAATCACTCTAATCACTTGGTGGTTTGCCAAAGTTTTTGAAACTTTGAGTTCAGCGAACATTTAAAAGATCATTTTTGAACTAGAAGGTGGTCCGGTAAACAATCGTATTTTCGATTCCTCGAATATATCACACTGGATCGCTGTAGTCACTCATTGGTCTTTTAATGTTTGAATTTAACGAATATGACTTAAACCCTTATTTTGAACTACTTAATGATGTGATATTTCTCGTTTTTTTAACTCAATTAGTGAATCACAATAAATATTTTTCGAACTGTTATGAAATTACGAATTCTTTAAATTCTTTTTTTGCAAATCATTCTTGAACTAATTTCGAAATTTTGGACCCTTCATAGATCATTTCCGAAACTTTAAAATTTAATTTTCTTCTTAGGTCATTTTTGAATTATTTCGAAATTTCAGATCCCTTATTCTAAGATCATTTTGACTTATTTTCCACATGAAAATTTCATTTCATATTTTCGAGTTGACGTATTTGACTCACATTTTAGAATTTCTTCAGAACACAAAATCCGAAACATAAGAAACACAAAAGACACAAAAAATAGTGTTTCTGAGACACAAGAAAGAGTCAAATGTAATATCCAAAAACTAGAGGAATGATTAAAAACGATGATGATTTCGAAAAACGAGTGATGACATTTGATTAATTTTTATTCTTCAAAAAAGATGATTTTCGAGTTATTACTTTTTCATTGTATAAAAAATTCTGAAAAATTGTGTCACAACAACTTTGTTAGAAGTTTACCTTTAATCTTTGCAAAAGTTAATCTTTGTCCCCATTCAGTTCTTATGGGTGATGCCATTTGGAAACTATTATTAATAATTAAATTCTTGAAGTAGGGTAAATGAAATTTTCTCAAAATTGTTATAAATGGAGTTTTTTAAACTTATTATCAATAAACTAATTTTGTTAAAGACATTTCTAGGATTTTTTATTAACTGATTTCTTTAAATTAAACTTCCCTATAACTAAATTAGCCAATTGATTTCCTCAGATTAAATAAATTCAATTTCCAAGATTAAATTGATTTTTATGGGAACCCCAACCGTAATTAAGTTTCTTTGCAGGAAAACGCTGATCAAGATAACCTAATCTCTATGTTTCTTAATCTCCTGAAGATGACGCAGTAGTGATGACGGCCATTAAGGAATAATCGAGATTGATCTAAGATTATTGCCTAAAGGGACCAAATTTCCGTTCGTAAACTTCCTCAAGATTTATTTCCTCATTTAAATAAACATTATTTTTGGATTAAGAATTCCAAATAGCTGTAAAACTACAATATTTCTTTCATATCTAAAACATAAAAATTATTGAATGAATCCCGAACGAATGAAGTTTCACCTTTGTACCGGCTATCAAAATGATCTTAGAATATTTTTTATTTCAAAGAACAAAATACAACTTCCTTCCACAATTCAAAAAATCGTCTAGTCAAGAAGTGAACTTTAGGAAAATTTGTTTTATTGCTACAAAGGTAATCAAACTTTTTGGATTAAAGATTAAAACTTCCGAATTAAATTAAGGATTAAAACTAAAATTTATGAATTAAAAGTCAGGATTAAAATTTTAAATTCAAAAGTCAAAGCTAAGTTTGAAATAGAATTTATGAATGAGAGTAGATATCCAGATTAGCATTTTTAGATTAATGTTAATATAGAATGTACGTCATCAAAGACGCTTTTCCGGAAAGCTGGCTTCTTCAAGGTCATATTGTTATGAAAGTTGTTTACGAAATCCCTTGAAACTATAGCATTTTAAAGACTTCCGAAAGTTTAAATTTAAAATTTTTGTTTTGAAACTGTTCTATTATAAAAGTTGGCATTATTGCGAAATAATTTTGAAATAAGTCTCAAATAATAGGGTTTAAGTTTTTTAAAAAATACTTTTTCACAAAGTGACTATTATTACAACATGGTCTTGAAAAAAATGTCCAGAATTTCTGAAACTATTTTTCTACAAAAATGACGAATATTCAAGCATAGTTTTAACGAAATGTTTAGAATTTTAAAATTTTTGAAACTATTTCACTGCAAAAATATTCTTTTGAAACATATTCGAGAAGAATGTCAAGAATTTTAAACATTTTCAAAGCTTAAACCTCAAAGTTAAAAAATATTTAATTGTAAAAGTTTTTTTAAAAATATTTTCCCAAGAAATGTCCAAAATGTTTGTGGTTACCAAAACTTTTTTTAGAAACATTTCTACTACAAAAATATTTTGGAAAGGAATGTCCAGAATTTTGGGGTTTTCCGAGAACTCTCGTCACTAGATTTTTGGAGTTTACACCTACGATCTAGTTCCGGTTTTTTTAGAGTCAAAAAATTCCATCCCATTGTCCTCAACATTCCAAAATAGAATACACTTCTCTTTTTATCAACACCTTCAGATAAAGATTTCTTTTTTCTTTAATGTAGTTTCAATTATAGAGATTCACTTCCTCATTTATTAATGTCATTCAAATACTACAAGCGTCTCGCTCGAATGCCAATGTAAACAGAGGTGTAGGTGGACATTCTCCAGAAGTTTTAAAGTGTGCAAACAAATTTATCAATTAAAATTTTTTTTTGGAATGTTTCATAGCCAAAGTTAAAAATTTTTATTAGGATTTTTATTGAACTTTTTATTGATCTATTTTAATTTTTATTGATTAAATTGTTATCAATGATTAAAATTTCTGAGTGATGAGCGAAGCACTCGCCTACAGAACACCATAAAAACCCCGGAATTTTTCGACGTGTAACAGGATATTTTTGGACCCTAAAAAGGTGCAGTATTGATTTTTATAATTTCCGGTCATTGGTAAGAAATTTCACAAAATCATGTTCAAATAACTTTTGTAGAGAAAAAGCTTTTAAATTTATGTCAAAACAACGTTAAGAATTTTAAATTCCTATCGGGGCGATTTTCAAAAGATGTTCTGAAAGTTCAGATCGAGATATTTTTTTGTTTTGTAGAAAATATTTTCGACTGTTCACCGACATAGGTGCAACAAAGTTCATCCTGTATCCCACCCTGTGCAGTTTGAATTTTGACAGAAATAAGAAATTCAAAGGTCGACATGCAATTGTCAAGGTGCAAAGTTAGATTTTTTTAAATTCTTTAAAATTTAATATTAAAGTTTATTTTTGAACTGAATACCAAATTTCTTCTCTGATTTAATATTAAATTTATTTCTTAATCTAATGTGGCATTAAAACGTAGAATGAAAATTTATTTTTAAATTTAATATTAAATTTAGTTTCCATTTTCGCTTAATAATAATTTATCCTCAAAGGTTATTGTCAAAATTTGTTTTCAAGTCCATTATTAGATTTATTTTCTATTTTTGATTTATATTAAATTTTGTTTTTAAATTTAATATTTGATTGACTTTCTAATTTTACTTTATACTAGGATTTTTTTCTAATTAAATATTAAATGCAGTTTCTAATTTGACCCTATATTAAAGCTGCATATAAGATTTATTATTAATTTTCTCATCAACAATTCTTACCCAAGTTACCTTTCACCCACATTTTAAATAATAAATTAGCTATTGAAATTAGCTCTTATGATGACAAAATTGATTGACCCAAAAGTTTAATACAAAATTACATGTAATTGTCACATCCACAACCCCATGCGTGTCTAGTCATGTACGCATATGACTCCCACAGCCGATTGTTGTAATTTCTTACAAAACCGTCTTGACAAATTGAAATATATGAGTATTTCGCTTTTTTTAGAAAAAATCAAAGTTAAATATAACTTTTTGGAAATTTTATCAAACTTTGATCAAAAATCATAATGCCAGGAGGTCATGAAATTAAAAAAATGAATGTGTTCTAATATGCAATTTCTTTTTGAAGTATTCAATGAAATGATTAACTAGTAAAATCATAAATCATAAAATACTGAAATTTATAAAGTTATGGGGTTATAAAATAGTAAAATTACAAAGCTACAGAGCCATAAAGTTATAAAATACGCAATCATAAAGTTATAAAGTAGTAAATTCAAAATGTGATTACAATGGATTTTCTGCCGGATGATATCACTTCCTGACGTGATCTCGTTGAATCCCTAGTAATCATGTGGCTTTCAGCTTTGTTTTTTTGGAACATTCCTAAACTTTTAAAAAACTTTACAATGTCGCACTGTTGCAAAAAATATTTATGACAAAACATCTTGATGGAATTTTATAAAGTTTGAAATAAAAATTAAACATTATAAAAATCAATTTTCTGAATATGAAAGATTTCAAATTATTCTCTGTCATTTTAAAGATCACAAAAATACCATGAAACAAAAGTACAGAAATTTCCAGTAAAAATCAGAGACTAAACAGCAATCTTTACGTTCCAAAAACCTCAGAAACGCCTAGAAATTTCCAAAAATCAAAAAATAACTCTTTTATTTTCTTATTTTTTAATTATTTAAAAAGGATGATAAATTGAACAATATTATGAAATCTTGTTTTTCTTTGTTATTTATTGTTTATATCCTTATTATTATAAAAACAAATTAATTGATAAATATTAACAACAAATTTCTTTTAACGTACCGCCTCTCTCGGAGCTCCTCCCCCACTGTTTCTCAAAGACCCGCGTGGCGACTTATAAAAGCTCACCGAACAACGCACACGGAGATTTCCAGCGACTTCGGTCCGGAGTTATCTGATAAAGAATTTTAGGCCTAAAAGTTTCATAAACTTTCGCTTTAAAAACTTCCTTTAATTTTAGGCATAAATGTTTCATGATATTTCATTCGAGAATTTTATTTTTGATTTTGAATTCATTTATTTTTTTCAGCTTGTTCTCTATCACTTTCATTTTTGAATCTCAACGTTTATTCCTCCCAGATTACAATGATCCATCCGATCAACCTTCCCGAAGAACTCCTCGCGGCTAACCCCACGAGACCTTCCCTGATTGAGCTCAGAAGGAAACCCAGAATTACGTAAGTTTTCTAATGTGCCTTGATTTTCATGGCCATTGTACTTGGTTCAATTTAAACTCGAAGATCAAAATTTTTTATGAATGATTTCCACTCATATAGATAATGTCTAATATGAATAGGAAAATTTTAATCAAATTACTACCCACCGAATTGCAACTTTTTTTTCGGTTGTATCTAATGCTACCAAACTAATTAAATCACACTTCGTTAATTAAAAAAACTTCTTTTCTTCTCCACATGAATTCCTCCGATCAGAACGTGTTCCTCATTGATCAAAAGAGTCGATTCCGAAGTAGTTTGAGCTGATTTCCAGTCTCAAAATGGTTTCAGAGTAATTCGACAACGCCCTCTTTTGTTCGAATTCGGTGACGAAAGCGATCGATAAAAATTGAACCAATTACAATCTTTAAAAAACTAGAAAATACCTAAATATTGAAATTAATGATTATTTTTTAGTTACACTCCTGATGGAAGAAAAATGAAAGACGGAATTCCAACAACACCAAAATCCCCGAGTAACCTCTGGGAATCCGTTTTTGTGAGAGGCTTCGTTCACAGAATGGCTTGTAATGCCAAAATCGAAGCAGAGGAAACATCCTCCGTAGATTCTTTGATCGATATTGTTGATCTCCACTTACCTTCTGAAGTCCCTCTTTCTACTTCTGATCTCGCTTCCGCTACAGACAGACCAGAACTCTCTCCAGAAGACAGCGTGGAGCCTAAATTCGCTTTTTCCACGAGAGCCGTCGAAGAACTTTACGAAAGTGAAGATTCCGGAATTTGCAGAAGATCAAGTGGACAATTCACAAAATCTTCTCCTTCCGTCATCGTCGACCCTGATGTCATTGATCCCATCCTTAAACCCTGCTGTTCATGTAAGTTTCGATGCCTCTAGCTTCTGCTTCTGGATGACGCTTCATGAACACGGGTTCTTGATGGGAATGATCTCTTGTTTCACAGTGCTATATTTTTATTCAAAAAGATCACAAAACAATAAATCTAACAATTTAATTTCGGAAATGTTGCATTATCATTAAATTAGTAACAGAACATAAGGGTAGACATCATTCGTTATGAAACCATTGCTTGGGAAAGTTCTTGAGGGGAAATATTACGGTGAAAAACATCACTCTAATAACAAATGATGTTTAAAAAGATAGCGACTAAGCATGTAGCTAAATTTAGTCAAGTGCCATTCGTTATGGGAATAGTACTTTTGTGTTTACTTATTTCTTCATCTTTTGAAAATAAGTCTCTAGTAATAGTCCCATAATAAATGTTACTTTTATAATGTTACATAACAGCTGCTAATCTTTTGACGAACGCTACAGTATATTATCTAGCTATTCTTGAATCTATAAAAGGTGTAGTGAGGTCAGAATGTCGCAATTTCAAAACTTCATTAAAATTTAAAACCTAATATTTCCGCTTACTGCTTTGCAAATAAAATTTAATTTCTCACGTATTAATATAATATTCCAGCTTCAGAACTCAGATGCGATGATAAATGTCTCTATACTCGGAGGTTTCCAAATTTGAAGGAATTTCTTCGATTCGATTTTTCTCACTCAAAAGACCTCTTCGGATCTGAGGAATCTGAATCAACAAATGAATCTCGATCGAAACCAGGATCTCAATTGGAGTCTGGACATGATTGTGAACCGAAGTTTGAACTGAGATATCAACCTAAATGTGGAGCGAAATATAGAGCTAAATATAAATCCAAATCTAGATCCAAATCTGAAGATGAAGAACCAAGAAAATCCAGTATCACCTTGATCCCATATCACCTTGGAAGCAGGATCTGGGTCAAGAAGCCCCTGAGTAAGTCCTACAGTCACGGCCAGGGCCGGTCTGTCCCGAAAAAGGAAATACTCTTCAACGTGGAAAATGTCAAAGTTACTCAAGAAAAAGTTTTGGAAATCAAAGTCGAAGCTCACAATCGAAATCCAAAAAAGTTCAATCTCGAAACCATTGTTCACCTCCATATCGCGAAAAATCAAGACATCAAGGATCTTCTTTTTTCTAAAGAAGTGACTTTCGAAATTAATCCATCCCACGGTAAGTCCATCTCTCTCTTTCTAAAATAATAATTGAAATTTCAGTAAATGTTCTGAATATAAATGTCGACTTGAACTCAGTAGATCTTTCGAAGGTCTTCATTGAAGAAGATCAATACGTTGTGGTTACCGTACTCGGACACGTTGATCCGCACATAATCTGATGCATATTATACATTTATCAGTAAACTAAAATTACTCTGATCTATCGAAGAGTATTTTTCTGATGTATTAATATGCTAACATCATTTATCAGCATATACTATGCATTAACAAGATATATCAATATACTATTTCACATATACCAATACAGTAATACCATATATCAATACTTTTATTGCTTTATTGAACCGTTTCTCAAGGCAGCAACCACATATTACACTTTTAAGTAGATTCTGTTAAATTCTTAGAATTTATGATTTTATTATTTTAAATTTAGTCTTGGTATACCAGAGCTTTCTTCTTATTGATTCTAAAATTCACAAATTTGCAACATTCCTTTGCTTTTTGGTCTTTGGAAGTCTCGAAATATTCCATTTTTAAGTTTTAATTTTAATTTTATTTATATATTAGTCTTTAATGATGATTTTAATATTAAAAATACGGTGAATGAATAAAGTAAAGTTGAAAAACATTTCGAAGCCTTCATCCATGAACCACAATTTGATTAATATGAAGCAATCCAAGAATACTGTAAGACGGAAAATAAGATTGAAAATTGCTGTCAAATTCTCTGAAGATGTTCCACTTGATCCGCGCCAACTGTTGCCAGAGCCGTCTTGATCCTCTTGTGGCGGAACTGATTTAATTTCGCTCTTAGAGAGTCTCAATAAGGATTTACATCCCAGACATCCCAATGCAAAACATCTCAGATATTCAAGATATACTGTATATCCCACACATCTTATATACCCTATATATCTTATATCTTATATATTCCATATTCTATATATCCCAGACATCCCATATATTCCAGACGTTCCAGATTTCTCAGCTGTTCCTGCTTCCTCAATTACCAGATTATCTCGCCGCTGGAGACTTTCTAAAAAACGACAGCTTTTTTCAAAGAAATTTACCGTTCAAAAAAACAAATGTTGTTGATGAGGAAAATATGAACTTTTTGAAACGAAAAAGTGACCTCGAGGGACACTTGGAAAGGCTTCTGGCAGACCAGGAGCATCGGCAGGTGCCCCCGAACCCCCGCTGTCCATGTCCGAACGAGGACCCGATGAGTACAAATTTATCCTCTACAACATGTCATTTTCACAATGAGGAAACAATAGAGTCGAGACGATGACTAATTTCAAAGTCAAGTCCTTCGAGATTCTTTTTTCGAGATGAACAGCTGTCAAAAATACAACAAAATTCATGACTTTAATCATTTGAGTACTTCCATGAGTAAATAAATTATCATTACAGTATGTCCTCATCATATTGCTACAAATTCAGATTATTGCAGTATCTTTTCTCTCATTACAATACAAACCAATGTTACAGTATGCTCCCATGATATAATTACAAATACAAGCCACTACAGTATATTTTACCCATTTATTACATCGATTCTTAAAAGTCCTGCCTTTTTGGACCGACAGTATCCTGTTCCACCTCGCAAAACCCATAAAGTTCGAAATCGTTCCATTAAAAAGCTGAAGAAACAATTTCATCAAAAATTAAAAACAATTCCAAAAAGCGATTTTTTCAAAGTTCTCGTTTCCGAAAAATCTCCAGCTGAGATCGAAAGAAATTTTTCGGATCGTTTTCGACATTTTTCGGTTGTTATTTGACAACTTTGGATTTTTCCGAAAAGGAAAATTTCTTCGGTAATTGGACAGTTAAAGATTCGATTGGATTTCCAAGAAAAGGAAAAGCTAGTCAAATTTAAAAACGATCAAGAGATCAGTTTTCACTTTGACAGCCGATAATTAAAAACAAAGAAGACTTTTAATTTCTAGATAAAATTACAAACAAAAAGTAAATTACATATTTCTGACTTTTGGATGAAATTAGATGACTTGGTTTTTATATAAAAGTAAAATATTTTTTCTTGTTTATAAAAATTGAATAATGTGAATCTCCACAATAAATCCGTGAATAAAAAATAAAGCGATTTATGAAACTGAAATTTTAATTCCTTAATCCAATCAAAAAATAAGTGTGCCAATTCCAATTTTTTATTTTTTTTGAAAAGGACACAAGACTTGACCCAAAAAAATAATCCTAAATTTCCTCGAATCTTATTGTAGATGTATAAATCTTTGAAAATCTTATTGTTGATCTACAAATCTTCCAAGATTTCGCTGTAGATCCATGAATCTTCCGAACTCTTACTGTAGATCAATTTTCGAAACTTTATCCCAGATCCAGAAATTTCCAATTTTTTATTTTCGATCCATGAGTTTTTCGAGACTTCATTATAGGTTCACAAGCCTTCGAAAATCTTATTGTAGATCCAGAAATAAGTCATTCTTGAGTCAATTTGGATTGCGCAAGATAGATCGTAATCCATTCAAGAGGATCCACGGGGTTGGCAAGGTGTGAAAAATCGACACAATGACCCGACCAGATTAGCTCCTTCAAGAGCTTTTCTAAACCCTAAAAAACAAACAAGCTGGTGGTTTGGATTACTAAGATAATCGATGAGTCGGAAATTGTTGCATAATTTTATTTCTGAGGTAACTTTCGAGTGGATTATGACTTTCGAAATGATTATCTCTCCATTTAACACTTAGGAAATCGAAAGTAAATAGAAAAAAGAATAGACTTGGACTTGGATCGACTGGAGGGTACTGTAGCTTAGAAAGTATCAAAATATCCTTACTGTACATAAAAAATCGGACTTTACCATAACCAAAGACTTCATTCTTACTGTAGATAGAAAGTCCAATTTCTACAGTATTCAAAAATAAATTATCACCGTAACTTAGATTATCTATCACACTGCAATCGAAACTATCATAATCAAAAAATTTATTTTCACATTTTGCCAAGAACAACCACTCGAATAACCAGTATTCACTAATCCACTTGTGACAATAATTTAGAAACTTTCCTTCCAGGACTAATAGTCCTTTAAAATTCCATTTAAACTAAAGTATTATTTTTGCTGAGCACACAAGAAATACAATGGCACCAACCGTTTTGTAACTTCTTGAGGCAAATGTGGCTCGGGCCGGGGAACCTAGGGGGCAAAAAAGCAGCGAAACTTGCGAGAGAGTTCTGTTGCTGGAAAAACTGAGGAAACATGGCCATCAGGGCCCCGGGAGGAATCTGAGGGGACGGATCCGGGGGGAGCGGAAGGGAGCTTCTCGGAGTGGATTGAGTAGATTTTGTTTCAGCTGGGGAGGAAGGAGTAGGGGAAGAACACTCTTGTTTTATGGGGTTCAATTTCAATGGGGGAGGGGCTTGACCCCCTAGATCTCCAACTTGGGACCGGAGGGAGGAATTCTCGGATGTCAGTTGGGTGATCCTGAAAAAAGTCAAAAGTAAATACAATCAGAAATTTAAATAAATTCATGATATTTATCTAAAATCATTTTCGAAGTCGACATCAGAAAACTTGAATTTCTCACGTTTTGTTTCGAGATGATTTTGTAAATATCTCATTTTCGATTTAAAAAGAATAATTCTTAATTCCAACAGTCTTTACATTTAAAGAACTTACCATTCAGCGGCAGCAATGATGGTGTTGATTTTGCTCAATTTCCTGGTGTTAGGAGACTTGGAATACGGTAGGGTGGTCCTTAATTTGTCTAGGGCAGAATTCAGGTTGTGCATCCGTTTTCTTTCTCGAGAATTTATGCATTGCCTCAGACGATCCTGTTCTTCTGGATCGAGTTTCATCATCCTCATCTTCGTCTTGTCACTTTCCGCCTTCCTTCTTCTGACATAAGGTTCCAGATCGATCTCGTCCGTGAGAGGATTCGATCTCTTAAAATCATCAATTTAAAAGTATTCAAAATCAGAAATAAAGAAATTCATTGAAAATTAATAAAGAGTAATTTTGAAAAATTAAAGAAACTTACTGATTTTTTCGAAATACAAGATTCGTCAGAATCACTGCTTCCAGCTCTCTTGACGGCTTCTCTCGCAGTCGAATCAGAATCTCCGCTACTCATTTTCCAAATATTCAGATATTTTCCAAATCTTCTTTAAATATTTTCCGAATACTTTTTTACAGTAAAGAAAATATCCTTGAATCTTTGGAGATAGATTGTTTCCAAAATACTGTCGACCAGATGGCAAAACGGTCCTCAATAAGGGCAGGGGGCGGAGGGACAAAAATCGGGTTTTCCTGGATCCTCCGATTGTCCCGTTACAGGACCGATTTTCCTCTCCAAAAATAGGCGGATCTGGCTTTTCTGATTGGATTCCAAATTCCCAACAGAAATATTTCTACAATTTTCAAAGATAAAACAAATAAATATTTTTACAGTAACTTTCAGAACCAAAAGTTCTAGAATTTTTTCAACAACTCCAAAAGTCCCATTTATAGTAATTGTCAATATTGTTTTGCAGTAATTTCCAAATTCTTTGTTCGAGAAATATCTTTATGATAATCTTCAAAATTAAATATTTTCACCAGTATACAAATCCCTAATAAACAAGTCTCATTTCCATGGATTACCGTATCGAGGATGCTTCTTGCCTTCTACTGTAACTTCAAGAAGGTTTCGGAACCAGGATATTCTGGGATATCTAGACTGTACTTTGACTTCATAGATTCGGGAACGAATCTTCCTCCCAAAAAGTGATTTCCGTTAAATTTCTTCGCACAAAGTTTTGGAGCTGTCAATGAGATCACCGAATCCGGAACAAAGAAATTCTCTCCAGGAGGTCCTTCCTCGACGTGCCATCCTGGAAATAATAATAAATAATAAAACAAATAAAAATAAAATTATAAATTCAAGGACAAAAATATTTTGCGACATTTGTCATTTTTTAATTTGACAAGTTCCGAACTTCGGACAAATACGGTAGAGATCGACGAGGATTATCGGACTCAAATTATTGGATTACTAAAAAATTTTTTCGCAAGCAATTTTTCCTCGAAATCCGATTGACCTTATCTTAGGGGGAAAATTACCACCAAAGTGAAGAAACTTGCCTGAGGGAATGTCGATCGAAAAAATCGGAACTTGGGAATTGTTTTCGATGAGAACCTTTATTATGGAGTCGAAAGGTTCTCGGATGGGAGGTTTGAACGAAAATCCGAAAATAGCGTCCACAACCAGAGAGTACTTCTGGAGGTCACTGGCAGATGGCATGCTTTCGAGATACGGTATGTCCATGAGAGTCGTCTGTTTCACGAGTCTGTTCATGAGTTCATTTTTGGACTGTCTAGGATAGAGAATCTCTGGGGAAAATCCCTGAAAAATAACATCTCGATTAACTTTTTTATACAAATTCAAAAATAACATTTCGTTTTTGGAATACAATTTCATGGGATGCTATTTTTAGTAATTATATTTTAGAAATTGAACTTACAAACAACTTCAGATGTCTAGCACAAACGAATCCGTCACCTCCGTTATTCCCCGGACCCGCGATCACCAAGACCTTCCCCTTGGGATACTTGCTGAAGATAGCCTGAGCACAACTCAATCCTGCCAATTCCATCAGCTGATCCACTGAGAAACCATAATCGTTGAAAAGTTCTTGGTCGATCTTGATTGCTTCTTCTTGATTCAAAAATTTCATTTTCGAGGTATTTGATGTTGAAGAAAAATAATTATTTAATCCAATTCCAGAATTCCGAATTTGACAAAGATGGTATTTTCCAATGTTTCTCGAGAACTTCGAGATGAGATTTTTGATCATCCAACTGTGAAAATTTAGAAAGTTTTAAAAATTTAAACAAAAACCATTGAAATATTTAGAAAGTATCTTTCAACTCTTAATATCCACCTCAAAAGTAGACTTAATCTTTATTGAAAAAGTACAGATTAATTAAACCAATTATATAAAAAACATTACAGAACTTCCATCTTCTCTCCTTAAAATTAATTCATTGTTTATTATCAAAAACTTAGAAATTTCCATTTCTTCCTTTTCCAAATCCCCAAAGTCCAAAATCCTCCAATTTTCTTGCTTGTTGTCCCCAAGACACTAATCTTCTGAAGCTAGACCTCATCCTACCTTACCCGAGAACATTCGCAATCCCCGACTGGCGTCATCTATTAAAAAACAAAAAATGCCGGAAGACTTGCAAAAAACGAATTTAGATTTTTCCATGAGTAACAGGTCAAAGTCGAAGTGTTTTTTGTACTTCAAAACATATGGAAAAACGCAGGAATTGTTAATTAAATTTCCGAAATCCGAAAACTTTCATACAGCTCATACTAATAAAGTTCTCAGATATTCCTAGTGACTATATTTATGAAAATCAAATTAGGGGGAAAAATCAATATGAGAAGTTATTAAATTTGGAGATTTTTGTGAAAAAAATAAAATCTTTCTCGAATTGGAGTTCTTTGAAGTCAAGCATTTCTAGCAAAGTTCATATTAATAAAAGTTCCAAAATGACGTGTGTAAATAATTGTACTTATGGAAATCAAATTAAAGATAAGAGCCTATATGAAGCTACGACATTTAAAGTTGTGAAAAAGTCCCTTCTGGGCCTAATCTGGAAAATTCCCAAAAATTTAAATAAAATTCATAGTAATAAAGTTCTTAAACGGCGCAAGATGACTAGTTAGGGTTGTAAAAAACGAAATTAAAAAGTACGAAAAATGCTACAAAGTAAAAAAATAAAAAACGGGAAAATTTAAAAGTAGAGAAATATTTCTAAAAAAGCGATAAAAACAATTAAAAACTTAGAAATGGAGAAAATTTTTAAGTCTTTATGACTCATATTCGAGATAAACTTCGTTGTCTGAAAACTCAACATCATTTTTTATTGTTTTCATGGAACTCAAAATTATATTAACAGATGAGGAATAGAAAATGAAACAAGTTTCGAAATCTTTAGAATCCTCAATAGAATAGAATTTCTTCTAAATCTTACTTTTGATTTCAGAAATTAAAAAAATGAACTCTCAGCTAAAATTGGTCTCATCATTTTGAACTTCGCATGAATATTTTGTTTTTATGACCTCTGTGAAATTTGGTCTAAATTGTTGTGGAGAAGGAGTACTAAAAATGAAACAAAAAAAGGTTCAAAATTTTCAGAAAAACACATCGGGGCGAAAACGAAAAATGGATAAACAAGTTGTTCAAAAAAATTCGAGAAAAATACGGACCTGTGAGATAAGCCTCGTTTTGTTTTGATATAAATTTTCCTACTTTCTTATTACACTAATACTATTTGCACAGATCTATACAAAAATGAGCAAGAGAGCAAAAAAGTCCTCAATAAAAGCTGGGAAAATGGAACTTGAGATAAGCCTCACCATTTTTAATGTTGATATAAATCCCTGTACTTTCCTGTTATATTTACATCAGTTGTCGAAATCCACATCAGAAAACAGCAAAAGAGGAAGAGAGCAAAGTTGCAAGGAAATCAGAAGAAGTCTCCAAAATCTCTCCAGGATGAGGCGAGAACAACGAGGTCCACCCGCGGGTCTCAACGAGAAGTTCTGTCCGTTTCGTCACTTCCCAGAAAAAAACAAAATTCCTCATTTTTTCTTGAACCCTGTGGCATTTTTATCTGTGATTGGTAAGTGATTTGAAGTTTTTTTTATAAATTTCACAACGGCTTCGGCAAAAAGGAACGCGTGCAAGTCTGTCAGCGAGGCCGGGACGAAATTCTGTGGACTTTATGGACGTACGAAAAGGAAGAAAAGCGACGAAAACGAAGAAAAAGAGCGCTAAAAACGGAGAGACGTCGATCGATGGGACTGCTCTGGCCGGGCGCTGTTGCTGCTACTACATCAAAACTAGCCGTCTTGCTTTTGCGTTTTTATGTTATAAAATATAATTTAAAAAACATCATTTTCTTTATTTTCCAATTACTTTTATTGCGATTTAATTGTCGGGCATGTTTCCGTATATCGAATTCCGAAAAATATCGTTTAAAATTCAGTCTTCATATATGTATCATATGATCGATCTGCGCGTCTAGCTTGATTGACCCTTGCGTTGCGGACTGTTTCGCGATCAAGTCCTCGTGTGCGCGATCGATTATAAATTTTTATTTTCGCGATTACACATTAACATGTATATATACATATTTTTTCAGTGCCGCTTAGTTAACACGGCTCCAACTTGAAGAAAACGTTGTCCAAAAAACTCCTAACTGTTTGGAGTTATAAGATTGTATGCCGAGTGATCCTGCCACAAAGCAGAGCTCTTCCGTGAAGCAGCAATCAGATCAGCCTCATCCAGGGGCTGCAGCAGCCGGCAAGACGGACCACTCTTCTGACGCTGGGGTCGCCGCGGCCCCCCAACAGAACTCCTCGTCTTCCACCCCTCTCGCTCCTATCCCCATCGCCACAGGCAACATATTTCCGACGAGCGGAGGAGTCAGACGCGAGCTAACTATCGTGGTAGCATCGACGAACACGAAACCCGAGAGATGCGTTGAAGTCAAGTATTCCAATGTCAGAGTAGTCGGAAATGGCTCTTTCGGAGTTGTCTACATCGCGAAGTTGGCCGATTCAGGAGACACCGTGGCCATCAAGAAGGTTCTTCAAGACAAGCGGTACAAAAACAGAGAACTCCAAATCATGAGGAAGCTCGAGCACCAGGTTTGTGCTTTGCAAAAATCGATATATGGAAACCGCTTTTTTTTCGAATATTGCTTTGTGTAAACCGCTTTTTCGGTGCAATTAATATGTGGAAACCGCTTTTTGTGGAAGTCACTATGAGGAAAGCCACTTTTACAGAAATCCAAATGTGGAGATTACTTTTTGCAACGAATTCACATGCAAATGCTACTTTCCCATAAGTGTACATTAATGTCGCTTTTCAGAACATCGTGAAACTATTGTATTTCTTCTTCCTTAATTCTGATGGCCGAGACGACTTATATTTGAATTTGATTCTGGAGTATGTACCTGAGACCGTTTACCGAGTAGCAAGACAATTCTCCAAACAGAGACAACAGGTACCATCGATTTATGTGCGACTGTACACATATCAGGTTTGTTCACGTTTAATATTTAATACATGAATTTTTTATGTCTTACGTATGAACTCTCTGTGTTCATGATTCCATGAATTGCTCATACTCGAGATTCGACATGTGGATTACTCATAGGGCTTTTGTGTGAATTTATTATTTCTCATTTTTAGCTGTTCCGAGCCCTTGCTTACATTCATCATGTCGGAGTGTGCCATCGTGACATCAAGCCCCAGAATCTTCTTATCGACCCGGAAACTGGTATATTGAAATTGTGTGATTTTGGTTCTGCGAAATTTCTAATCAAGGGTGAACCGAATGTTTCGTATATTTGTTCTCGTTACTACAGAGCCCCAGAATTGATCTTCGGATCTACTAACTACACGAATAGCATCGATGTCTGGTCCGGTGGTACTGTTTTGGCTGAATTGTTGCTTGGACACCCGATTTTCCCAGGAGATTCGGGAGTAGATCAACTAGTAGAAATTATCAAGGTAGGTTTCTGTTTGGGAGATTTCCACTGAAGTTAACTTTCAGCTCCTTGGCACACCGTCACGTGAACAGATTCAGCAGATGAATCCGAACTACAGAGAATTCAAATTCCCGTCGATTAGAGCTCATCCATGGTCAAGAGTGTTCAGGTCTACCACTCCACCAGAAGCCATTGATCTCGTATCTAAACTTCTTGAATACAACCCAGCCGGAAGATTGACACCGCTTCAAGCCTGTGCTCATCCGTTCCTCGACGAGTTGAGAAGCCCAGGTACCAGACTTCCGAGCGGAAGACCTCTCCCTCCGTTGTTCGATTTCACTCCCCAAGAGCTAAGCATTGAGCCCAATCTTAATCGAATTCTCATTCCTGGATACAGTGGCAGCGGCACTCCTCCATCTTCAACAGGGAATACATCAGGTAATGCAGCTTCAGCAGGTGGAAATTCTCAAGGTGGTGGAAGTTCAGAAGGACAAGGAGGAAATGCAGAATGAAAGTCATTTTTTAAGTTTCCTACGTTTTTCTTTAGCTTTTCTGTCTCCTGCTCATTTTAGACTTTCTAGTCTTATTCCGGGAGTTGTATTGTATTTGAATGTTTCACAATGGTGAGCGACTATCAAAGCTCATGGTAAGATTCTTTGAGATTGGATTCGTTTTCATTTTTTCTTTCTCTGTGATTTTTCCCTTAATGTTGGAATTTCAAGGGGGGTTTTAAATCTAAAACTATTTGTCGAATGACCTGGGTAATTTTTGAGGAAAAACCGACCACTGGAGAGTTGTTAGCAACCCTTTTTTGCCATTTATTATGAATGTAATTTTATTTCAGGTTTTTATGTTTTTTATTTTATTGCATGAAAAATTGGGAATTAGGAATTTTCCTTTGGCTTCTTAAAGCCTAATTTAAGCGTGTTCGGAAATATTTCTTTGCTTATTTTCTAGAAAAAAGCGCGGTTCGTGGCGTTGCTGACAAGGATAACTCGATTTTTATGATTTTTGTTCTTGAATGATCCACCCGTGTATATCTTGGTCTGATTTTGATTGTTGTAAGTTCATCTTGGAAAGAAGTGTAGTGATGGAATAATAAAAAAGTATCGAAAGTTCTGGGAAATCGTGTTGTTGTAGTAGAGTGGAGTTGTACTGTAAAAAGTGGAAATGGATTTATTCTGTAGCAGCATAACTTTGCTAGAGGAGAGAAATAGAAGGCAATCAAATGTTCTATGTATATAAATTGTTTGCACCAAATATTTTTCTTGAATGTAGGTGCACTTGTTGATTTCGGAACTTTGCGATGGGAGTTTAGCCGAATTCAAGATTTCGTGATGAGTGTTGACTTCAGTCCCGAGGTTTCGTGATAGAAGTTGACTCCATTTTTTGCTTCAGAAACATGTGGCGGAAGATGGGGGAACTTCTCGAAAGATGGAGGATACCTGAAACGGTTTTTAAAGAAAAACTACAAATTGATAAAATCAAAAATGGTGTGGCGAGGAAGTAGTTAAATTCTGACTTTTTGGACTCATAAAATAATAATCCAAATTTTTTTCTACAACGAAAATGAATATTTTTTGATTAAGAATTTTTATTTCGGGATTTTTCTATTGATTTTTAAACAATGACGTTTTTTCGATAAAAAAAATAAATTTATTTCGTCGAAAATTGAATATTATATTGATTTCAAAACTTTAAACTTACTTTTTCTCCTTCCTTGTCATCACAGAAAGCAAAAAGAACTTCATTTTTACGAACGAAGAAAAATACAGTTGAAATTAAGAAAAAAGACGATCCGGAAAACGCAGGACCAATCACTACTTTAGAGCGGTTCTTTATCAGATAAATATTCAACTTTCATCTTTTGCATCATGAATCGGGCGACTCTATCCTGATAAGAAGGAAAATCGTTCAATCTGCACGAATTCGGTCTTTTATCACATTAGGGAGTTCATCGATAAAGTCAAAGACTTCCTATAAATACGCCTTTATTCCAGAGTTCAAGATTGTTCGGGAACAATCCTAAAGTCTCTAGGCTTGGGAGTAGTAAAAGAAGTACCCCAAGATCTCTAACTCCAGAGTCGTCGAGAAGGTCCTCCAAGGTCGCTGAGTCCGAGGTTATCAGGAAGTGAACTTTGTCTGTCTCCTGTTCTTGTATTCCATCGATCATGGATTCGAATAAAGTTTTTCCTTCCCAAACGGAGGAAAAATCCAAGAAAATGAGAGGGATGGATAAAGACATCCTAGACAATAAGGTCGAAATCCCGGAAGGACCCGACGTAAGTACTTTTTAACATTATTTTTTAATTTGTGACTACTTTTTAAATTTCAGTCAACTTTGAATTTCAAGAAATTGTGGGCTTTCACAGGTCCTGGGTTTCTGATGAGCATTGCATACCTAGATCCAGGAAACATCGAAAGTGATCTCCAATCAGGATCGACGGCAGGATTTAGAGTGAGTACCGAGACTTTACTTCAGACTGAATTTGAATTAGATTTTGGATATTTGAATTTCGGACCTTGGTTCAGAAGTTTGAGATTTTAAAATGTCAACATCTTTGAAAAGTACCGTAACAGATTAGCTTGAATACTGTAGTTTCTAGGAGGAGAATTATCTATATATTGAAATTGATTGAAGATTTTCAGTTGATCTGGGTGCTTCTGGGAGCTCACATCATAGGTCTTCTCCTCCAACGACTGTCCGCGAGGCTCGGAGTCGTTGCTGGGAAGCACATGGCGGAGATCGCCTACGACTACTACGATCGTATTCCCAGATGGATTTTATGGGTTATGGTAGAAATCGCAATTATAGGATCTGACATGCAGGAAGTCATCGGAACAGCTATAGCTCTGTATCTTTTGTCCGACAACAAGTGAGTCGATAATGTTTAATTCCTTTCTAATCTAAAGTCATAAACTTTCCCCGTTGTATTTTTTGAAATATTTAAAAATCAACCTACAATTCCCGATCTCAACTAGAAAGTTCTAGAAATTCATGAAAATATTCTGATTTTTATGACATTATAATTTTTCAGAATCCCACTTTGGGGAGGAGTCCTGATTACGATCGCAGACACCTTCACATTCCTCTTCTTGGACAAATACGGAATCAGAAAATTCGAGCTGTTCTTCTGCTTCTTGATTTCGGTGATGGCTGTGACGTTCGGATACGAGTTTATCCAGTCGTCTCCTCCAGGTTCTGATGTGGCGAAAGGAACATTCCTTCCTTGGTGCGAGAACTGCGATATGGATCAAGTAGGTTCCCAGCTCTTCTGCCCCTCACCTTTATTTCTGCCCACATCACCCCTACTTCTACTGTATCCCTTCCCATCTTTTTTCTACTCAAATACTTGCACATACCCTTACTATTGTCGTTATCTTCTACTACCTCTACCGTAATCCTTACGTTACTCCTATCCCGCTCTCTTTCTCCTCAAATAACCCTCGGATTCCAGATCCTCCAAGCCGTAAGTATTGTCGGAGCTGTAATCATGCCTCACAACCTTTACCTTCATTCTGCCCTCGTCAAGTCTAGGAAGGTCGACAGAACCAGAAAGGAGAAGGTGGTCGAAGCCAATAAGTACTTCTTTATCGAATCTGGAATTGCTCTGGCTTGCAGTTTTGTCATCAATCTCCTCGTGGTTTCTGTCTTCGCAAATGGTCTTTACAATAAGTCGAATTTGGATGTGAGAACAACTTGTTATGATACTGACAATGAATTGCCAGAATTTTACAAGGATATTTTCCCTAACGACACTGATGATGCCACAGGAGATATTTATCATGGAGGAGTTTTCTTGGGATGTACCTTTGGAGCTGTGGCTTTGTATATCTGGTCTATAGGAATCTTGGCTGCCGGACAAAGTTCTACCATGACAGGAACATATGCAGGACAATTCGCAATGGAAGGATTTCTCCATATCAGGATCCCCAGATGGAAGAGAATTTTAATCACGAGATCCTTGGCAATTCTCCCAACAATTGCCGTCGTTGTTTTTGCCGGGAAAATGGAAGATATTTCCCAATTGAATGATCTTCTGAACGCTGTGATGATGTTCCAACTTCCTTTTGCCTTGCTGCCGGTTTTGACTTTTAATGCGGACAAAAATATCATGAAAGAATTCACAATAAAATGGTAAGTTTAAAAACTATCTAAAATTAATTTAAAAATAAAAAATAATTTTTTCAGGACCTCGAAGATCTTTTATCTTATTGTTTCCGTAGTTGTTATAGCAATTAATTATTTCTTCCTTATTGAATACATCAACGACAACTATAACACCACCATTGGATGGACAGTTTTCATTATCATCATGATTTTCTATTCCACTTTTATTTTATATATCGTAAGTTTTTAAAATTAAATATTAAAAAGCTTAAAGATATACATTATGAATCTTTAAAAAACCGAGGATTAAAAGATTTCTTCTTTTAAAAAGTACCGTACTTTCTTGAAACCAAACATCAAGAGCTTATTTCCAAGAACATCTCAGAATTCCCTGATTTTTCATTTTTCAGTTATATTACATGCTTGGATCGATGGGTTTTTATCAGTTTTCCTCTCACGTGAGTTTTTGTCTCTGATCAAGCAAGATAAAAATCGCTTTCAGGGAAAATTTTCAAAGTTCTTTCCGCCACCAAAAAAAGATGCTTTCGATGCTCCTTGGCTGGGGATCGTCAGAAACGAGTCTGTTTCCGAAGAAGACGAAGTTTCGAGAAGAACATCAAATTCAACTTCTTGGGATGTTGAAATAAGCAAAACAAATTTTTAGTCCAGGAAATTACTAAAATACTTTAATATAGAAAGCACAAGGAAGTAAATCAGAAAAGTTAAATGTAAAGTAGAATTAATCAATGATCTCAGTTTTGGTCCAAATGACCATGACCGAATTTTGTAGAACCGCTATGTCTGATTCTTTGCAGAATTACCAATCATAATTTTCCCTTAATTTCCATCCATATTTTTTCAAAAGCGATCAATTATAACTTTTCCTTAATTTGTTATTAATCATTTTTATCCTCATTCATGATTTTCGAAATTATCGTTTATTATTTTTGTTGTATTAAAATGAAGCACAAGGAATAAATATTTTGCTCTGAAGAAGAGAACTTGTATTTTCAAGAATCAAAATACGGTTATTATAATTACTGTAATCGAAGCCCGGATATTGACCCTATAAGGATAATGGGATACTATGGAATATCATTGTTCTAGTTTTAGGAGGCGGTTCGTGTTCATGGGACACGAGATCTAGTTTTAAAAAGACCTAATTTCAGACTTTGGCAGAGTGTCTTATTTGCAAAGAAATTGTAAAACTTTTGGCAAAGTGTTCTAGTTGCGAAAAGTGACTTCAAAAGGATTTTGGCGAAATGTTCCAATATCAAAATCGACGTGGCAGAAAAGACACAATATCAAATTCTCATCGGATTAATACAGTGGACTACAAGAATTATCACAGGGTTCCGTTTCCTCTGGTGAAGTCTCCTTGACGGAAGATCTGGATCTTCGGTCTTTTCGTTTCGGGACTCGTGAGTTGGAAATATTTCTGGTTTTGGTCGAAATCAAAAACTTGGTTCGCGGAGATTATGAACTTCTGTCCCATCTGAGAGTTCACGGAGGAATCTGCCGAGAAATTCGAGTTGAAGTTGTTCGTTGCAGGAGGAAAGTCATAAAATTCAAAGTCGTTTCTCTGGTTGAACTGAGGTGAGGCTGGGGGTCTCCAATCATGATCGTCTTCTGTCACTGGAAATCAGAAGGTTATTTTTTCAAAAGTATTATTTAATAGCTTGTTTTGAGATTGTTATCTTAAAAAGTAGTTTAGATATTTTTTAAAAAATTCTTAGAAGCTCAGAAAAGTATGTTTTAAAATTACCTCAAACATAAAAAGCTTTTAAAGCTATCTTGAAAGTCCCCGAGCCCCATCCGTAGCAAGACCAAAATGCAAATCTACAGTATCTTCACAATGGCTTTTTTCCCATAAAATTAAACTCGTTATTTTTATTTCTCAAATTGGACAAGAGACAGACATTTTTTGCTACTCCAAAAGTTTCGGAAAATTCACGTGAAACATTGTCCGAAAGGACAAAGGTTAAAATTAAAGAACGTTTCTCAAATTGGTCTTTTAAAAAAAGGAAAAGAAAAACCATGTCTTCCGATCTGGAGACTTTCGGAATTTTCCATTTTGGAAAGTAACGACTTTTGAAGGGTGATGAATGTCGATCTCGATGGAGATCAAAAAATTCGAAAAAGAATGAGTCGTTCCAAAAAGTAGATAAAAAGTCGAATTTCGTGTCAAGATCAAGGAAGCAAAAATTTCCGTTTTGGGATTTTTTAAAAATCAGAAGGCAGTTTGTTTTTTGTAAAACTTCCAAAATTCCCCTAAACTTTGTCACCGTAGGGACAGTAGAGACCGGGATTAAAAGCCAAAAAAACCTGGAAAATAAAGATATCCGAAATATAAGGATATCCAGAAGCCAAAGAAGTCTGAAGCTAAAGACATTCAAAAGCCAGAAGTGTTAAAATGTTATGATGATTTGATAGAGTCGAGCAAGAGCCGATGCCTGGGGCGGCGGATAGCCTTAGGCACTAAATCAAGCTTTGACTGACCGCTTGGAGTATATATGAAGTTGTATGGATGACTCGATTTTTGACCACATTTCACTGTCACCGAAACGTTTCCTCCTTTGTAGAGGTTGTGGTAGGTCGGGATTGTACATACAATATGACACTGAAAAAAGCCATAAATTCGTTCCAAGATCCAAGAAATAAAGACTTTCTTCAGAACCAAAAAATAGGAACGAACCTGATGTAAAAATTGCTTATCAATAGCGGCCTCAGCATTCCAAGCTAAAGTTCCGTCGTCCTTGTACTCTCTGAAAACGACTACTGTGTTTCTGTCGAAGTTTCTTCCGATGATGAACAGGTCTCCTCCACCCCTGGCAGGAGAGTTGTTGAGAGACATTTTCAGGACTTCTGGAACTCCTAGTTGTTGAACTAAAATTTAAACTTAAAAAAATAAAATCTACAGTAATCTCACCACATCGGATTGTTTCAGTTTGTGTTTCGAGGACCGTGAATGTGTTGTTTTCGGTCTCGTGAGGGATATAGGCTCGGAAGGCAATTTTAACCTCGCTGTGAGGACCTCCAGAAGTTCCATGGAATCGTTTCCTGTTCTTTGCGTCGTAAGAACAAATCTTCAAAATCCCGACACAATCGAGGACAGCGGTCATACTAGATTCCGGTCTGAGGACGACTTCGAGACATTCTATGCCGTCGTGAGCAACCATCTTTCTACATGGTGTTACATTAGCAGACTTTCCAGAAACAGGGATCAATTTGTAAAGTTGATGAGGAAGTATTCTGTCCGTTCCCATGGCTGCAAAGAGCTCCACCCTGGTAGGTCTATAGAATCCTGTCAACTAAAAGAATAAGCTGTTTAACCATAAATATTTTTTAAATTATACTTGTATTGTGCAATTCGAAGTCCCTGATCGATCCTTGATAGCTCCCCTACTCCCTTCGCTGAGGTACCTCGCCCGATGTTGTTCCTCCGGTTGACGAACGACTTTGAGACACAGTCCAGAAGTCGTCATGGACTCCGAGGAACTCGAGCCTTCTTCTGCTCCCCCAGCTTGAGCCCAATTCCATTCGTTCAGAGAAAAATCAAAATCAGGGAGATTCGCCGGGGTAGTTTCTGTCGAAGTCGAGGAACAAGACCCGGATGGAGAGGATTCCGTCCGGTCTAGGATCTGAGATTCAAGGACCTGATCCAGAGCCCCTGGGTGTCGAAGGATCGTCACGGGAGGTGTCTGGTAGACTGGTACCTGATCTTTGTTCATTTTTTTCCGAAAAACGAACAAGTTCCCCGTTTGAGAAAAACGAAGGAATAATTTTCTGAAAAAAAATCAATAGAAGTTATAAATGGATTCGTTTGCAATAAATATTTGGGAAAAATCTTCGACATGAAAATGATTTGGGATATCAACGAAAATAAAAATAAAAAAGTTATAAGAAGAAATTATCTAACACACCGAGTATTAAAAAATATCTTTAACAATCAATAGTCGTAGAAACAATCTTTTCGAAACAAAGAAGTCATTTGATAAAAGACAACTCTTGAAACGAATATTCTCAAGAATCAGCGATATCATACAAAAACAATACCCACGAGACAAAGGAATTGTCGACACGAGTATTCTCAAACAAATTTGTTTTTTATTTTCAAAAAATTCAACCTTTTAGTGTTTAGTTTAATATTTCTTTCGAAAAATCAAATTTAGGGTCGTCACATGGAATTATCAGATTCCCAATTTTTTATTTCCATAATCCTTTAGAAGAAATCAATTGGATAAAAATATTGATTATAATAAAAAAATCTATTTTCAAATTGATTGAATAATCCAGAAAAATTAAAATTCGAAATTTTAATAGCTAAAAAGAAGACAAAGGAAAATGAAGAAAACTCAAAAAGATAAAAATAGAAAAAAATAAAAAATAACTTTATTTTTTTAAGATTTGTTTGACGAAGACTTGGACATTTGTCGCGCCACCAGAATTGCCTCCGACTCTGATAGAGATAGTCTGAACTGATTGATATGGAACCCGATCGGAGGGCGTGACTACAAAGGCACGATGTCAACGATGGAATCGAAAGAGTCAATGACAGAAAACTATAGAAGTAATCTTGACGTTTTATTTTTTTTCGACAAGAAGTTCAAAAAACGGTTATTGATGATGAATTTCATGAACTGCTCGGTTGGGAAAAATAGAACCTTTAAAGGTCTACTAAGAGAACAATATTACTGTAGTGATAAACAGTTATCACAAACATCTTTGCGAAAGAGTAATTACAAATTTATAGAAAAATTTCAAAAAAATAGGATATGTATGAGAGTAGGGATAATGGTAGACATAGTGGTAGTGATGGAGGTAGGAGTAATAATAGGGGTAAGGGCAGGTGTGAACCCAAGATTAGGATTAGAGGTTGGAGTACTAGTAGAAGTAGAATTAAGATATTAGTAGAGGTAAAGTTATGGTTGGTATCCTAATAGTAGAAGTGAAAACACATGAGTGGGCCGGAAAAAGAAGAAAACAGACTAGACGGGAAGGAGGTTCTATGGTGCTATAAATAATTCCATCCACGTGAAGATCAGATTATTCTTATGAGAGTGGTTTCGGCAATTTACGATGAAAAAGATGAACTTGATAAGGCTCGTTCCGCCTTGGCGAACAAAAGACTAATTGACTTTTAAAAATCAGGTCTTGATTCTTGAATTCACCTTTTTGGTAGAAAAGTTTCTTTCTAAAAATAGAAGAAATAAGGTGATGATCTTTGATAAATTTAATCGAGTTTAAAATTTTTTTAGGAAAATAAATTTAAGAAAATTTTTTGGAACTTAAAAAACAGACATTTAAACTACTGAAGACTGATTGCGAAAGATCAAAAGAACAATTGAAACGTCTTATCTAATGTTTCAAAATGTAATAAAAGTCTGGTACTGGAAAATCGAATGCAACAGAATCCAAAGAACATAAAAATTAACAGATTTCATGCTATTGATAGGAAAATGTTCATAAAATACAAGAAGGTTCAAACTACATAAATATCAAAGATTATTGTAATATCAAAAATTTTAATGTGGTTGCAAAAAGAAAAATAAAGCACACAAATTAATGAATTTGATATTATCGGAAATGTGATCGAACGACGTGGAAGAATTCAAAGTACGGCAATGTCAGAAGTGAAGTTAGTATCAAAATGTTTCATATGATCGAGAAAAAGAAAGGGAAAGTAAAAATTAATTACTTTAATACTATCAATGAAAAAAAGATCGGATGACACGGAAAAGGAAGTCAAAGTACGGCAATATCAAAGATGAAAGTAATACTTAAGAATCAAAGATGACTGAAAGAATTAAATTGGGAAGGTATCAAAGGCAATTTTAATTTCTGGGGAAATTTAAAAGGCTCGAAATTTTCAAAGCTTCTTCTTATTCAAAAAATCCAATTTATACGGAAAAAAATAAATTTAAAAAGTATACCGTATTTTCCTATTTGCTTTAAATTGCGCTTCTTATAAAATTTAATAATCTAATTTCAATTGCAAAAAATAACTCATTTTGAACGTTTTTTGAAATAATCTCTGGATTGTAGTAGTCTTTAGTTGTGATTATGTCAAACAATTTTGGAAAGAATAAAAAGGAGGAATAAAGATTGGTAAATAATAAAATATGCAGTCAACTCTCGATATAACGTCACTCGATGTAACGTAATTTCCATTTAACGTAAATTTTTCTTCGGTCCCTTGAGTTATACTATATCGAGTGTTGACTGTACATAGAATCCAAATATTAATAATAATGAAAGTGAAAACTGAAAACCCTTTGAAAAAATTGTCAGAAGGAGGTCCTAAAGGGGAATTATAAATTGTTGTAAAAGTGACCTTTGAGAATCTGAAGAAATAAAGACCTTAAAACTGGTAGAAATTTCGTCAAAAATGATCAGACTCTGTTTTAATTCATTTCGAAAATGAAATTACCTTCATTTTTACAGGATCCATACTTTTATTTTTCACGACTAATTGGTCAAACATCGACATCGAAAGAAAGTATATGAGATTTATTTGATTATAGTAATTCTGAAGTCAAACTTAAATAAATTTTTGAATTAACACGTATATCCTACACGATATTTGGAATCTGAGGTTTTCTATTCCAAAATCTTAAGATTTTTGTTTTCTCAATTTGGATTTCGAAGTTAAAAAACCTTTTATTTTTCGGTTTCGAAATTAGCTAATTTAATTTTATACAATGCAAAACATGGTTAAATGTTAGCAGGAAATAATAACATTCCAAGTAATCAAACTCTAATGAAAGTAATACAAAACACAATTTACCATAAGTCTACAATGTTTATATTGAAAAATTGTTTTCTTAAACTTTAAAAAATCCTTAAATTCGACTTTTCCGAATTCGAGGGATGGTTTTAAAAGACCGAAGTCCGAATTTAGTCGTTCTTGATCCAGGGGAAGGGCTTGGCATAGGAAGAGGAGCCTCCGTCGACGAGCCAGTTGACCCCCGTGATGTAACTGCTAGAAGCCTCATCAGCGAGGAAAAGAAAAACAGGAACAACTTGATCAACAGATCCTCTTTTTTCCTTCGCCAGGGGAGTAACAGAAACGAAAGAGGGTACGACCTGAAATTTGTCATCTTCAGAAATTAAAAGCAAGAAATTTATTACTGTTTCTCGGATTTGTTTCTTGTCGACATCTTCAGGCAATCCGTTGTTGGTGATGTTCGTTTCTATCGGGCCGGGCAAAACGGAGTTAATCCTGATTCCCAGTTTCGCGAGTCTTTGGGAGTCACTCCGGGTCCATTTATCCAGAGCGGCAGTGGTCATGCTGTAGATCGCAGCGAAGGGAGTCTCGAACTGAAATATCCATCATTTATGTAATTTTCATAATAGTATATTGAATAGTCGGCTTTCATCGAAATTCAATTAGCATTTAATGTAATTTTGTAATCGAAATTTAATAAGTTCTAGTAAATTACTAACATTTTTGTTTACATAAAAATATTGTGCTAAAGCAACTCTAATGCATTGGTTTCATGTACTAATATATCAGTACACCAATGTTTTGATATATTACTACCATGCATTTGTGTATCATCTACTGTATACTAGTACACTAATATCATATATCCAATTCATTAGAATTGTTTAGCACATCAACGTATAATCCTATATGTATGTTAATATTTAAAATAAATCACAAAACTCACGATCTTCTTCTCGGACATGACGGCGGAGACGTTGATGATGTTTCCCTTGGTCAATTTCAAGTAAGGAATCGCCAGTTCTGCCAATCTGTAAGGGGCTCTGACGTTGACAGACCAGACTTCATCGAGGTTCTCCGTCGATCTGGGTTCGTTCTGGTGACCACCTGTAGGTATTCCGGCGTTGTTCACGAGAACATCTATTTTCCCGAATTTCTTTACGGTTTCGTCGATGATTTTTCTTTGGACAAGGTCATCTTGAATTTGTCCGTCGACAACGAGGATTTTTTCTTCCAAAGTCCCGGATTTTTTGAGAAGATACAAAGTTTCGCGGATTCTTTCGGGATTTCTTCCATGAAGAACGACTTTGGCTCCTTCCTTGGCGAATCCGAGAATTACTCCCTGACCGATTCCAGAAGAAGCTCCAGTCACAATGACGACTTTGTTTTCGAAACGAAGGACCATTTTCCGAGTTTCGCGACGTTAGAGAAGAATTGATTTCGATACAGTAGTTGAAGAGCTGGTCTCGATACAGTAACCGAAGAACAGACTTTGTTACAGTAGTTGAAGAACTGATTTCGACGTTTTTTGCATTTCCTTTTATACAGATGATTGTCATCAGAAATTTTTCTAGGCGGGACTTTCTGTCCCCGAAGATTGATCAAAATCTACCATTTGATGACAGGGGACGTTATACGATTCACGGTCTTCTTTCAACAGTTGTCCTCAGAGGAACGACGATCGGAAAAATACTAGCGAGTACTACTCGACACAAACTACAAATATTTTTCCTTTGATTTTTCGAATTTTGTTGAAAATTTCTAAGTAATTTTAAATTAGGAATCCTCGATATTCCTAAAATATTTTCAAAAATTTCTAAAATAATTTCGTGGGAAAATTGACTTTTTATTTCTGTTTAATTTTTTTAATTTTTAAAAGTTTTCAAAGCAGAAATGAACAATTCATGATCCAATCAACAGTCAACTTGTTTATTCGTTATTATCTAACAGTCATACTACTATTATCTAAAATTAATCGATTAGCAAAAGTAAGGGAAATGAAGACATCGTTAAAGCTAGGAAACTGATAAGCGTAAACACGATCATTTCACCTCTCTCCGTCGGCTAATTTCCGGAATTTTAAAGTTCTGAAACTTCAAAGTTTTGGAATTTTAAGATTCTAAAAATGAGCAAATTTTTATTTTTTATTTTTTTGACTATTTTGATTGATTCTTACATTGACTGTGAAAATATTTGTGAAATTGTTCCTAAAAAATCAATCAACAAGCATGATCTGTGTAGACAATACGCTAAATATGAAAAGATTATTCGAGGAGAAATTTCTTGTGAAAATATCTGTTATATCGGAGAATATTCTGAAAAAAGCGTAAGTTTCTTTCAATTTTGAGGAATAATTCTAAAAAATACTAAATTAATCTTTTACAGAAAAATTTGTTCTTAGAATACCTCGGAAACAAGTTAACTTTGTCGATAACAGATAGACGGACCAAGTCCCAGCAAACCATCCACACAGAACAGTTGGATCAATATAAAGTGAGTTTCCTTAGTTAATTTTGAATTCAAAGTTATATACTTAGGTCCTGAAAACCTACCTAGGTCCTTCCAGGATCCAGGTTCTCCTTGAATCTAACAACGAAAAATACATAGCTTTCCATGATCCAAAAACAGGAGAAACAACGCTCTTGAAACTCGGCGATTCTGAAGTCAACGACGCCGTTCTCGGAGATCCTATTACGATAATTCGAGCCAGAGGTCCGAAGTTGTTCAAGGAAAAACTAGCGAGAGGAGATCCTCGAGTGCAAAGCTACGCGATCAAAAACTTCCAAAGTCCAATTAAAAAAGTGAAAATCAAGGACGACAAAGTTACTGTAGAAGTCGAAGGAGAGATGAAAGAGGTTCCTTTGGTCGATTGTGAAGTTCCGGAAGATTCCAAGAGAGAGGAAATTTGTGGAGGAAAACCCCTCCAAAAGATTGACAAAAATCAGGATCCTGACAAAGACGAGGATTTTATTATTCATCCTGAAATCTTTCCAGGAGACTTCACCAAGGAAAATGAGAAACCAGAAGGAGAGGAAATTGTGGGAAGAATACCAGGAGATATTTATTCGGAAGATGATGGTAGAGGAGGAAGTCCCTCAAGAGATGGTGATGGACAACGCTTTCCTCCAGGATATGATGATAGAGGTAGAATCCCTCCAATAGGAGGTGATAATCAACATATCCCTTCAAGAGGTGGAGGTAGCACATGGACTGCTCCCGGAAGTGACAGAAATGGAACTCCTTCAGAAGATGACAGAAGTGGAATTCCTCTGAGACAGAATAACGGAGAAGGAAGTCCTGTAAGACAAGGGA
>VOSG01000137.1:36099-56918 GCA_009761265.1 Halicephalobus sp. NKZ332
GGAGGTGATGACCAACAAATCCCCTCAAGAGGTGGCGGTACCACATGGAATGTTCCAGGAAACGATAGAAACAAAATCCCTTCGAGAGATGGTGATGGACAACAATTTCCTTTAGACAATGACTATGAAAAATTGACTCCTTCAAAAGACAATCAGAGTACAATTCTTCCAGGAAAAGAAACTGCCAAAGAAGATGGAGATGGTGTTGGTGACCGTATTGGTGATATTGTTGGTAATGAAGATGCTGGTGATGATGGTGGTAAAGATAGGAAAGGAAATCCTTCAGAAGAACAAAATCAAAAAATGATTTCCCCGGTGAAGGAAATTCCTGGAGAAAGTTCATCGAAAAACGACGACAAAAATGAAAGTGACAGTGATGGTGGAAGACTTCCTTCTGGAGATGGAAAGAAAACAGATTCTTTAATAGATGGTAATGCATACCGACTCCCCACAGATGATGAGGACTTGAAACCGAATCCTCCGGGAAAAAATAATCAAAAAGGAACTCTGAAAAAAGGTGAAAAGGAGACTCCTTCGGGAGACAGTAATCGAGGGGAAAAACCTTCAGAAGATGATAGTTGGGAAGCAGGCTCTTCAACACAAGGAGATGGAGAAGATGCCCCCTCGAAGGATAGTGACGGAAAAAAACAAAAAGGTTCTTCCGATTCCAAATCTTCGAAATTCCTATCTTCTACAGTCGTGAAAGATCCTAAAGCAGGAGATCCAGAAAGTTCAAAAACAAAATATTCTTCGAATATTCCCTTCCTCATTTTGATTCTCATTTTAATTCTCATTTTGTTAATCATTATCCTCTGTTGCGTCAAGGCTTTCTACAGTAATGCCCTCCAAAGAAGAGATAACTTTTACCAGAATACCCCAAAGATTGGACAGGGATCGAGTTACCAACCTGTCTCGACCTCGGAAAATAAAAAGAAGGGTGTAGTTACCTTAAAACCAAAACGGCCTGATTCCCTCAATGTCTAACATCCCTAAGCATAGTTTCCATATGATCTTAATTAAGTTGTATTTGATAACAATTAGACAAATTACATAGAAATAAAATTATATACTCTTTGGAGTAATCATCGAAATTTAAATATTTATAATACTTTTATCTTGTTTTATTTTATAGAAATTCAATTACAAAAATCTCGAACAGAAAAAAAGCATTTGAGATTAAACAGGTGTTTATAAGAATTCTACTTTGCTGTTCCATGAATATACATTTCTATTTGTAAGTCAAATCACAGAAATCTCGAATGGAAAAAAAGCACCTTGAGATTGACCAGGCGTTCAAGACACGTCGAAAAGCCCGTTCTCTTTCGTGACGTGGCGGACATTTCGCCAACGACCGAATCTGGTGCGCGATGTTGGACGATTCCAGTGAATCACTTTATCGATTCCTGTATCCTCTGCTTCTTTATCACTGTTTTCTTTTTCCATATCCTCTGCAACATAAATTATTAGTACTTTATATATTGGATTGTTTCAGGTTGTGACGAAAGTTTTTTGGATGTTTTTGAATGAGAAATGAGATTGGTACTCTGAAAACATATACAGGGAGTTCTAAAGAGACTAATACCAATATTCCCCCTCCAGAAATGTTCCTGCGCAACTCCATCGAACATATCCTCAACGACAAGGACATCAAGAAAAAAGAACATGCTCAACTCAAAAAAGCTTGCGAAACCGCTCTCGGTAGGTTTGCTGGATTCGATTTTCATATATAAACTCTCTGTCTCCTTATTAGATCAATGTTTTCATTCAAAAACCTCTGTTGCTTTGTTAAAGCAGTCTTCATATATCAAATCCCTCCATTACCTTGTTAAATTTAGGTTTCTATATATGAGAACTTTTCAGAAGAGCTCAATGCGGAGATGGAACGATATGCTAAGCAGCAGTCTTCGGTCGGAATCCTCCCAAACATGCAGGAGTACATTCTCGCCGACGGTTATTTCTATCCATTCGAACTCGCTTGTCAATCCAAGTCCCCGAGGATGATAGCCACTGCCTTAGACTGCTTGCAGAAGCTCATAGCTTACGGACACTTGATCGGAGATTCCCCAGATCCCGGGGATCCAGAAAAACTTCTCATGGATCGTATTGTCGAAGCCGTTTGTTTTCCTTTCCAGGGTCCTCATACCGACGACATTGTTCAATTGCAGATTATAAAGGTTCGTTTTTAACCTTAGTACCGATATTAACATTAGTTTTTACTTTAATCTCTACTTTTATCTATATTATCATTACCTCATTCCAGGCTATTCTCGCCGTAGTGCTTTCGAACACAGCTAAAGCTCATGACAGATCCCTTCTGCTTGCTGTTCGAACTTGTTTCAATATTTATCTTGCTACGAAAAATCAAGTGAACCAGTCCACAGCGAAAGGGACATTAACTCAGACAATTAACAGCGTCTTCAACGCCATGGCGAGACAAGAGCAGATGGACCAGAACATCGACTTGGACCTTGATGAACTGGTCGTGAAAAGTGTATTGGATTCTTTAATTAATCAGGTTGTTGCCGCTGAAACTGTTACTAATGTGACTTCAAATGGAAAAGAGTCTGTTTCTGTTAGTATTAATCATACTGGTGGGTCTTCATCGAGTTCCGTGGGTCCTCATTCTCCTGCTCATCCTAATCATGCTCCTATTTCGAGTCTTTCTGTGGAATCCCTAGCAGATCATCTGCCGAGTACGATGGACGATGGACAAAAATTGGAGTTTAAAAGTTTGGAAGAAAAAGATGCCTTTTTGATCTTCAGAGCACTTTGTCGTTTATCGATGAAGAATCTCCCTGAAATCCCTGATCCCAAAAGCCATGAATTGAGATCGAAGTTGCTATCACTGGAGATGATATTATTAGTTCTTCAAAACTTCAATGCTCCATTGTCAGAAAAACACACTTTCGTCTTTGCTATAAGGAACTTCTTGTGTGTTGCTTTGACTCAAAATGCTGTTTCACCGATTATTCCAGTTTTTGAAAAGGCTTTGGCTATTTTTGTGCAATTGATGAACAAGTTTAGAGTTCATTTAAAACGGCAAATTGAGGTTTGACTTCTTGATATTAAATATTTTAAAAATAATTTTAATTTAGGTATTTTTCAAAGAAATTATTTTGTCAATTTTGGAAAGTTCTTCGAGTTCATTCGAACATAAATGGATCGTTATGCACACGGTATCGAAGATTTGTGATAATTCTCAGAACGTTGTTGATATATACATTAACTACGATTGTCATTTGACTTCTGCTAATATCTTCGAGAGCTTGGTTAGCTACTTGTCTAAGATTGCAGTAAGTTTCGAAATTGAATTTATTTTGATTTTAATTTTTACATTATCTACTATAGGGAGCGATTCCGGAACCTTCTCCAAATACGCCTGTTGCCACGAAAGAAAGAGAAAAGAGAATGAGAGAGTTAGGTCTGGAATGTTTGGTGAAAATTTTAAAGTGCTTGGTGATGTTCTATGATGAAGTTAATTTTGCCAAGAATACTGAACTTTCGACGAGAGGAGATGAATCCGAAGATAATCTAGATAGTTTAAATGGTTCTGGAGCGGCTCAATTTGAACAGCTAAAACAACAGAAGTCGATTATTGAACACGGAATAGATTTGTTTGCAAAAAAGCCGAAACAAGGATTGATATTTTTACAGGAAAAAGGATTTCTGGGGAAAGAACCGAAAGATATTGCGAAATTTTTCATGATTGAAGACAGATTAGACAAAACTGTGATTGGAGATTATATAGGAGATGGAGATGAGTGAGTTTTATCTTGAAATTAATTTTAATTAGGGATTAAGGAAATTATTTTATTTTTTAGTTTCCACAAACAAGTCATGTATGCCTATATTGATCAATTGGATTTTGCGGATTTGCCATTTGTCCAAGCTTTGAGAAATTTCCTGGACAAGTTTAGACTCCCTGGAGAGGCACAAAAAATCGACAGATTGATGGAAAAGTTTGCATCTAGATATTTGGAGTCCAATCCTACTCAGACATTGTTTGCTTCTGCCGATACGGCATACGTTCTTTCGTACGCGATAATTATGTTAACGACGGATCTTCATAGTCCTCAAGTCAGGAAGAAAATGACGAAAGAACAGTTCATGAGATCAGTAAGTGGGATAAATGATCAAAACGATTTACCTGTGGAATTTGTGAGTGAAATTTATGACGAAATAGCTGCGAACGAAATTAAAATGAAAGCTGGAAGTACAGGTAAACCGAAGTTGAATGCAGATGTTGCAAGTGTGTCATACAGACAGTTGAAACAATTTCAAAATTTGGAGTTGCAATCTATATCTCAAACTGCTCATGCGCTGATGGAAGCAGCGTCACTGGCACATGTGGAATTCCAAACGGCGTCGCATTATGAGCATGTGCGACCGATGTTTAAGTTATTGTGGTCTCCTTGCTTGGCTACTTTTGCGATTGGATTACAGTACAGCGATGATCCGGATATTTGGAAGAAGTGTATTGAAGGATTCAGATTCGGAATAAGAGTGGCATGTGTGTTCAGATTGTCGATAGAAAGAGATGCATATATCCAGGCACTCAATAGATTTACTCTGTTGACGGCGAAAAGTGCTTTGAATGAGATGAAAGCAAAGAATGTGGAATCAATTAAATTGCTGATTAATGTTGGAGTCGAAGATGGCGATTTCCTGGAGGAAAGATGGTATGATGTCTTGAAATGTATAAGTCAATTGGAAATTGCGCAATTGATTGGAACATCACAGAATGGACATAATCAAGATATTAAGAATGCTTTTCATATTGATCCGAGAACTATACAGAATTTACAAGAACACATAGGGGAAACAAATAGTCAAAATGTTATTGTTGCTGTTGATAAAATTTTCCAAGGATCATCAAGGCTTAGTGGAGAGGCTATAGTCCATTTTGTGAGAGCTATATGTCATATTTCTAGAGAAGAACTTGATTCATCTAACCCGAGAATGTTCATGTTACAGAGGATTGTTGAAATTTCGTTTTATAACATGAACAGAATAAGAATTGAGTGGTCAATGATTTGGTCTGTTCTTGGCCAGCATTTTAATGCTGCTGGATCGTCTAACAACGCTATGATTTCTCACTTTGCAATGGACGCTTTAAGACAACTTTCAATGAAATTTTTGGAAAAAGGTGAATTGCCAAACTTCAGACTTCAAAAAGAGTTCTTGAGACCTTTCGAAATAATTATGGAAAATAACGAAAACTATGAATGCAGAGAGATGATAATTGCTTGTATTACTAATATGGTTCAATCTCATTCGGGAAGAATAAGATCTGGATGGAAAAATATATTTATTATCTTTACGGTAGCAGCTTCTGAAAGTAGAGTGGGTATCGTTGAAGCAGCTTTTACAACTACTAATGATGTAATTTGTGAGTTTTTGGTTTTTAGACTTCTTAATTCTGATTATATTGTTTTTAGCGACGATTTTCCCGAAACACTTTTCTGAAGTCATTGATTCTTTTCCTGAGGCGATTAAGTGTTTATCAGAATTTGCTTGCAATAACCAATTCCCGGATATTTGTATGGAAGCTATTAGATTAATAAGATTTTCTGCCGAGCTTGTGAGAAAAAATACGGATTTGTTTAATAACGATGCTGGAGAAGTTGAGAAACAAACTCCGACTAGTCCAGCAACTCCAATTTCTGCAAACTGTAGTCCTGTTCATGCATCAGATAACCAGAAAGTTTGGGCAAAGGGATGGTTGTCGATCTTTATCCAACTTTGGAGCATTATTTCGAGATGCAAATTGGATGTAAGAACAAGGTCATTAACTGTGTTATTTGATATAATGAAAACATATGGAAAAGATTTCCGTCCAAGTTGGTGGACAGATGTTTTCAAAATTGTATTTAAAATGTTTAAGTTTTCGTCATTCGAATCGGAGAAAAATGATGGATGGATGACAACAACATGTACTCATGCTTTATTTGCTATTAGTGATGTTTTTACACAACATTTTTCTCAACTGACAAATCATATTCCGGCTTTTTATGATCAACTTTTGTTATGTGTTCAACAAGGATGTATGGAATTGTCGAGTGCAGCAATAGATGTTTTGAAAAATTTGATTATATCAGATGGGAATCAATTTACTGAAGAAATTTGGGATCAAACTATAAAGTTAATTGTTGAAATATTTGAATCTACTATTCCTGATTTGTAAGTTTGATTTTATTTTTATTGTTACTTTAATTTGAATTAAGTTGTTTTGATTTATTTTTATTAGTATTTGAATTGAATTTTGTATTTTAGTTCAACACCGAATGGAGTTGATGGAGCTCCCAATGAGGAGGTGAGTAATGAGACGGAAGATGGATCTCCTCAACAGAATTCAAAAAATTCTGCTTTATCTTCGTGTGTTACCCGATGTATGATCCAATTAGTGATAGTAGACGCTGTTTCTGAAGTGCTATTTGGGAGAGATTCGTTCAATGTTGAAGGTCCAACTCAAACGCCAAAGAAGTCGACAAAAAATCATGACTCAAATGATAATTCCAACGAATGGCCAGAACAAGCTCCTGTAAGTTCTTTTATAGTTATATGGACCACCAAGTTGATTTATACACTTGATCATTTTTTGATTTTATTTGTACTATGGTTTTCGTGTTTTTAAAAAGGAATTTTGGAAGTCTTTGACCTATTATCGGGGCGTTTCCCTTTTGGATTTTAATTGCATCTTTATTTTTAGCGAATGTATGAAAATGTTTCTGAAGAACATTTGACGATATTGAGAAAGCAGTTGATGGCATCATATGAACGTGCTAAAGGATTCAATTCGGATAAGGATCAACGCCAAAGGAAGCAACAAATACTTTTTAGAGCGGCGTTAAATGGGAAGAAAAATTTGCCGAATTTGATTAAACAAGAAACACATGCGATTCATGGGGCATTAAATATTGCTTTTCATATGTACGATGACAACAAAAAAATAGAAAAAGAAGAGGATTTTAAGGAATATTTAGTAAAGTAAGTTTTTTTATTTTCGAAAAAAGTTGAGATTTTTCTTTGAAAAAGAAATTGGAAGAAGTTTTTAGGATTTTTTAAAAAGGTTTTTTAAATTTCTTCGTAAAATGGAATTTTTCTCTTTTTTGAACACTTTCATATAGTGAACCTGACAGTGACTAGGTGAATGACATAGCAGAAATCAGAGTTGATTACGATGTTCACGCTTGCGTTAACATGACCTTCCTATGCCGATGGCCTTAAAGAGAAAAGATATATGTGGGAGTTGAATGATAAACTCCCGCACGAAAACAAGATTTGAAATCATAGTAAAAATTGTTTTTGATTTAATTTGAATGGGAAATGACGAGAAAATGAGTTAAAAGTAACTTACAGGATCAAGTTATTTTAAGGAGATATAGTTTCAAAGTTATTGGAGAAAATTATTTTTGATTAATTTCAATTTAAATGGAGATTAGTTTTAAAATTTCTCGAAATTTAACAAGAAAAATAATCAGATCTACTGTATTTTTTTGCAAAAATTATTTCCTTTCGATGAGCGGTCAATGGTAATTTGGATGGAGAAATGATAAAAGAACAAATTTACGACGATCAAGGTTTTTCGATTTTTTTCTTAATGAGATGACAGATTGACCACCAGACGAAAATGGGAATTTCTTTGAAACGAGGCATGTTGTTGTGGAAATTGATGTAAACATTTTTAGGACGGTTGAATCAGTACTGGGCTACTACCTTTCCATACACTCGGAGAGTCACAGATCGCAATGGTGCTCAGTGATCCAGATGTTGTTGAACAGAACGACGGAATTGGAAGAAACGAAATTCAGGGCCCTAGGGAACTCCTACTTTCTGAAGTTGACAGACTTGATCGAGAAAGAGGAGCCGATAATAATAAGAATCTCGTTGAAGAAAGTTCTGGCGAGAAAAATCGAAATTGGGTAGAATAGAGATGAATGTGATTTTTTAATATTCACGGTTGTGCCTAAATTATTTATTGATAATAATGCTGTATAGAGTTACTTAAAATAATCTAAGGAAAGTTCATAAAGATTGTAGGCGGAGTTTTCTTTCAAGAGAGACCCGTTTTTCTTTTTTTGTTTTGCATCTCGTTGAAAAAGACGGTCGAAAATTCGTCTTAAATTTATCAATAATTATTTTTGAAATAAATTTCGAAAAGTATTTCAATTTGTTTTAAATTTCCAAATGAAACCATAAACAGAAGTATTTTGTTTTCGGAATTATGAAGTATATGGATGTTATGGATTCAGAATTCTACGGATCTAGGATAAAAAATGGAATTAAAATAAACTATAAAAGAAGTTGTTTAAGATATTCAGTATTTTTTTTGTTTGGTATTGTTCTCTTAAATTCCCTTGAAGAGACAGAAGCGAGGGAATTTGCTAAAAATTTGGATTCTTCAACAGTTCCAACAACGACTTCTATGGAGTCATTGCAGACGACTTCAATGGGATCTTCAACGACGGAAGTCCCGACTACTCGGATGGATAGGATAGAGATGATAAAAAAGAAAACTCAAAAGTTAGTTTTTTAATTCCTTAAAGTTTATTCACTTTTCTCCTTAGATATTTTTACTTTTATTAACCTATAGAAATCCCTGGAAATCTGTCTTTGGACAATTTTCATCCTCGATTTTACCAAAATTTCTATCCTTCAATTTTATTAGTTTTTTATTTTCAATTTGTATAGAAATTTCATCCTTAATTTTTATTTGATTTTTATCTTTACTGTTGATAAACTTTTTATGATTAATTTTTATTAGACCCTTAGTTTTTAATCTCTAATCTTTATTTCTTTAATTCGTACAAAAATATTCGTCCATTTTTGCAAAAATATAATTCATCGATTTAACCCCGATCGTCTCCGGAATTTTTCTTTCTCCTAAATTTTTAATTTCCAGGATAATTTCCAAGATCCAAGAGAAATCAGTGGAAAGGATTCTGAAGTTGAAATTCGGATTTCCACCTGAATATGAAGATGAAGACGAGGATGACGACTTTGAACCCGAGGTTTGCATTGATTTTTTAAATAAAAATGAAAATCAAAGAAAGAAAACTAAAATTTTAGGAAAGACGTGAAACAAAAAAAAATTAAAATTAAAGGAAAATCAAAAAGGATAATTAGATAATCCAGAAACTTTTTTCGTGAACGCATCATTCATTCTCTCAATTTCGCGTTGAAGCGATAATCAGTTTTTAGCTTTCCTTGATTTATTTACTCCAAAGTTTCCATAAAACGAGTTTTATTCCGAATAAAAGCGTCTTTTTCGAAACCACAAAGTGAAAAGCCAAAAAAGTTGCAATTTTTAAAGCAAATTTGCAGAAACTGAAACCGCAAAATTATTTTATTTCGTAAATTAACTCCTCCTTGACTTTTAAAAATAAGGGAAAATATATCGCAAAATATTTTTGTTTCCATAAAAGTTTAAAATTGTTGTCGAAAATAAGATGTGATTTTTCTTTATTTTTTCGATATTTCCTAAAAAGACAAATATTATAAAAATAAAAATCTTCATTGAAAAGTAAAAAGAAAGCAACTGGAAAGAACGTGATTTTCGTGAATTTATTTTCTGTGAAGAGATAAAGGATATCGGATTGAAAATATCTAATTTTTAATAGAGAGATTTCGACTTTTTAAAAAATAGAATATCCTGAAACATATTCCAAATTGTGAAAATTCTAAAATACCTACTTTTATCTTTAGTTTAAAAGTATCAAAATATTTTGGGTAGAAATTATTTATTTGTTCCTAACATTTGGATTTCTCTTTTATTCTCAATAATTGTACAGATACGGATCTTTCGAATAGTTATCAAAGTTTTTAAATTCTTGGAATTTTCGGGGTTTTTGAAAAATGGAAAATTCTTGACAGTTCGAAGACAAAAAACTTTGGAAATTTCGAAAACAAAGAATCCTTGAAGTTCTTAAAAGCGAAAACCAAATTTTTGGAATCCTTGAAAATACAAAATTCCTAAGATTCCTAAATTTTTGTTTTCCAGTTTTGGAAACTCGTTACGTTACGTAATTTGTATTTCTTCTTTCACCTTGTACCTCCGAAGATCCGTATTTTTCGGTCTCATCTTCTAACTCCGAAAATTCATATTTTCCTTCCCATCTTTTAACTCCGAAACGAGAAGATTGATGATCGATTTTCGTCAATTCGGATCTCCGAGTTTTGATTATTTATTTATTTATGCAAATGAAAAAAGTCAAATCTGCAGAGATTTCGATAAATTTCAAATTTTTAAACTTCAGAGCCGAGAGTTGTCAGAAAAAGTGAAAGACAGGGTTCCCGGGGGAATGACGACATCCGACGAACGTTCCCGGGAATCTGACGAAAAGTTTGGAGCTTCCAGAGGACGTAGGAGTCTGAGGGGGACTCACCACACACAATTCTCCAGAAGACGAAAGAAAGGTAGGTGCTGGAAACAAAAATTATAATTAAATTTGGTCCTAATAGAAATGATGTTTTCTTCTTGTGACAAGCAAAATTTTAATTAATCTTGATTTTTGAGAAAATTAGTTCAACTAACTCCAACTTTGACAGGAAAGCTGTCTAATTTTGACACGAATTCTGTGAATTAAACTTATTCTATTAATATGAATTCCTTCTCTTAAGTATGGTACAATAACGAATTCTTTGAATTGGTTCTGATTTGAACTCGAGCTCAGTAGTTCAAGTCCCTACACAGATTCTTTGGCCATGATCTTGAAACGATTTTTTTCGATTCTAGTCCTGACGGGAACTTCTTTGATAACAATTATTGAATGAATTTTTAAGTTTACTTTAGTCCTGGCAGCAATTCTCTTAATGAAACAGTCATGACACGAATTCCTTCGATTAAACTTTGTCTGATTACGAAAATTCTTTGTCGAGATTGTTTACGAAGAAATCAATTTTAAGTCTTATGGACTCTTGACAAAAACAAATTGTCAAACTGATTCTTGGTCAGGTTTTTTTTCAAGAATGGTTTTAAATTAGAAAATAGTTTCGTTTGCCATTTTAAAAAATAGTTTAATTTTAAGTTTTAAAAAATCACGTAACTTTAGATAGAATAAATTATTTCACTTTGAGTTAGAAAAATAGTTTAATTTTAAATATAGAAATTCTTTTGGGTAGAAAAAACGCTTTATTTGAAATGCAAAAATGGTCTAATTTTAAATACAAAAAATATTTTAAGTTAATCGAGTTGGCGCCCAAAACGAGACTATTTCCAGAAACAGAAAAAAAACAAAAAACTTGTTTTTATCAATCAATTAGATATTTATCTTAATTGAAAACTAACTTATCAACTAATTTTCAGTATTTATTTTAGTCAAAAAACACTGTCTACTTAATTTGACTTAATTGGAAATTAACTTATTAATTAAGTTTATTTTCGTGAATCACTGCCACGCGACCTCTCGATTCAAGAACCCTCTTGAATTTTTTAATTTTTCAAGTTTCTCATATTTTTGAACTTTTTCGGTTTTTTGATTTTTTGATCGAGACGTCTGTTTGCGTTGCATTGAAAAATATGAAGGATCTTAAAAATTGCAAAGAAGGTATTTGAAAAATATAATCGAAGTGTTTGGAATTATTGAAGATGTGTTGAAGAATGTAGTGAGAGTGTAGTGGAAAATATGACAGTTGTGTATCTAAAAATTTGTTGGAAATGCAGGGAAAAATAGTTGAAAATGTATTTAAAAAATTAAAGGTGTATTGAAAAATATGATAAAAGTGCATTTTGGAACCTTGAAGTTGTATCAAAGAAATCAGAGATGCATTGGAGACTGAAGAACAGTTCCGAAAAAGGTCCGACATTCCTTTCATTTTTAGTAAGGAGGAACTGTTTAATTCGATTCCTGCTTCTGTGATCCTATTAAAAAAGAGCTCTATCTGCAAATGTGCAAAATTTTTGGACATCGTTTGGCGAAAATAAAATTTAGAGGAAATTAGGGTTCTGGAACTTCCTGTTTTATAGATTGCTCAACAAGGATCATTTCTAATTTTTGTAATGTGATTTTAGGGCCAAAATACAAAGCAAAATTCCCGGGGATTCTTTTTGGGTAATTTCGTGGAAGTATTTTTATTTTTTACAATATTCATTTTAATATCAAAATGAGAAACCAAAGTTTTAAAATTCCTAGAGAATCCCAAAAATCTGTCAGGACAATTTCATAAGATTATAATTTGTTCAACAAGATATCGGTAGTGAGAATAACTTGAATATATATCTAATCTGGGAAGAAAATATTCAAAAATACAATTACAGGATGTCCAATGGTCCACGGCAAATCCCAGTTCTTGTGTCCTTCGAGGAACTCTAATCGCTACGACGTCTGCATCACGAAGGAACAGCTTTGTGATCACGTGAGGGACTGTCCCGACGGAGAAGACGAAGATCCCCAGACTTGCATGTTCTATCAACCTGTGAGTTTTCCAAATTAATTATTTATTAAAGGAAGCTAAATTCAGATTGATGACCAACTGAAGACTCTTTCTCACGCCGTCTTATTGTTAGTGGACAACGTGATGGGAAAAGAACAACCTCGAGCCGAACTTTGAACCAAATTTGACGCAAATTACAAACATTTTTCAACGATCTCATTTGTGGTGTTATTTTATTACAGGAAAATAAAAACAAAGTAAGCTTCAACAAGTAATGTAACAAGATTCTGAATTTGGGGTTGGGATTAGAATTGGGCTTCGGGAATCGTCAAATCGATTAAACTTTTCTCATCCATATTTTTATAACTAGGATCTCTACACATCGTCATAAGGCTATCCATCGTTTTGTCACGAATGAAGACAACAGGAGTGCCCATCTCTTGTGCAAGTTTCGCAATTGCCAAATCAATTTCACAGATACACTCCGATATGACCAGCAACAAGCAATCGAAAACACAATATTTTATCACAGAAGTATGTGTGGGATAGATGACTCGTCGTTCCTCCTCCTGATAGGTCGTATAAAACCAAATGCTTCAGATCAGGATGAGGATAGCGTTTCACCACATCAGTGAAGTCAGATTCATGATTTCCTTTATCATCTCCGATGTGTGCAAGAAGTCCGATTTGCTTACAGACTGACTAGCGAATACTTTCTGAATATCAGGAAATTATTCATCTACATCACTCCTCCAAAGAGGAATTGATGGCAAATCTTTCAAAAATATTGTATGGAGTCCTTTGTGGACACCGCTCTAATTTTAGTACCTCAGCCTTCATGAAAGGATTCCGACACCATGAGATGGATCTGTGAGTATAAAAAATCAACCTCTTAGTTCTTGTAGTGAAAAAGTCACAGCAGAAAATTTATTTTTCCGAAACGACCTGTAAAAATGGAGATTCTGGTTGATAAGTCCTTCTGGATTAAACTACGATAATAATAAATTTAAAAAACCAATATTATTAGCTACGAGAGAGATTAAGAAATTTGATAATTTGTTAAAATTAAATAATATAAAGGTTTGTTTTTCGTTTTCTTTCATCTAAAATGCAATTTTACTCAGATAATCCTATTACTGTAATACCACTTTATTAAATTTATTTTAAAAAAACGTTTATATTTCTACAGACAATATTAAATTAACTTCTATTTGACGAGTTAGCTTGACTGATGACTACTACAGAAGTTTGTTTATGACTCTTCCAAATTCTCGAGAAAATACCCAGACAAAATTGGAAAATCGGGAATCTCCAATATGCCTGTCTCACGATGTGGCTGAAAATTCATAACTTTAATTATTTTTATTTCTTTTTGTGAAGGAATACGAATATCAAATTGCTTCGGAATATAAATTCCCTCTTTGAGGATATTTCGAGAAGGTTCTCAGTTTTTCCTCTTTAATTTCGACTGATATTATTTCATTTTTAAATGTTTTTGAAGTTAGTGTAAATTGGGATCAAGGTCTATGCTGAACATAATTCAATTACGCCCAGAAAAAATTCGTTTAGTGGTTTTCGAACAGAAAATTTATTTCTTTTCGATGACTACAAAAGAAATTAAAGTGGACGATGGAAGGTGAAGGAATCTGGATGATAGAAGTGACATAACTTTCTGCAAACGAGGTTTTGATGTCCTCTGAACAAATCATGGATATAAACAATTTTAAGAGAACTTTTAGTGTATCGAGTTCATATTGAATTTCTTCTTGTATTTATTTCGTTTTTACCAAAAATATGTTTCTATAATGCATTCTTTCATGGTTTTATAATAACTACTTTTAAATTCTTTAGCAAAAACATATTATTGAACTGCATTATAACACTCGAAATTACATCTTAAAAACTCATTCGGATATTTCTCAGAATTCAATTCTACAAATATTTTTTCTAAATTACAATGATCAAATTCAGCAGCATTACGATAATTATCATTTCGATTAGTTTGGAAACCAATTACTAAATACCTGATCTTTTCATATTTGGTTCCTAATTTTCACGTAAAATCTTTATTTCCTGTTGGTACATTGTCTTTGAATTGTCTTGATATGAATGATAAAAAAACGTTTTCTTAGTATCGAATATCTTCAATAACTTATTTTGTACTGTTAAACTAGATGTTAACTTTGGAATTATCCAATTTAATTCTGTAATTGTAATTCTTGCAGATATATTAAGATTTCTTGAATAAATAGCATTATTACTACTAGAATTTCTATATAATGATAATGTATGCTTTACTCCGAAAATCATTTTTATACCATTCTGTGAATCCGAATATGTGACTCAATGAAATACAAAACGATAAATTCTCCTTTCTTAGCTCTGTATATTTTTTAATTTTACAATCAGTCGAATCTTCTAAAATTCAACCAAATGTATTATTTCTACTTAAATTTGGTGAATAACTCAAAACTGCCTTAATTACACTTGCTCTTCCAGGGCCATAAATGTCTTCAATTTGATTACCATTCAGACTATAAGTTGCTCTATCAAATAAAAACATTGGAGCATTACGAGAATTGCTGTATGGATAATATATGCGAACACACTTTGTAGTAAATTCAAAGTGAAGTCTTCGATTTGAGAATTTCTATATTGAATTAAAGTTTTTTTATCAGCTTCTTTTGTAAAATTGTCAATCATCTCGTATTGTCTATCAAGTTGCTTTTTTTTCTAATTTTTTCATTCTTCTTTTTCCTTCTTCGAGTCACATTCATTCAATCGTTATCGAGTTTCTAATCGTTCATATTTTGCAAGGGTTACATGACATTATTGAATTTATAGAATCAATTAAGACAGCTTTTAAAAGAAATAGTCACAAAACGAAGGTCTCATTTCTAGACAACCGACAGGTTTATCTATAACACATCCTTCAATAAAATTTTCAGCAAAATAGTATTGATCTTAGTATACAAAAAAAGTAATGAGTATGTGACAATTTTGTACAGAAGACCCAATGATGATCACAAAGCATTATTATTGTGTGCGAATGTTGTAAAACTTGTTGACTATAACTGAAGCATGATACATTTGTTATAATTCTTGTGTTTATTTGTTTATCGGTAAATTTCGAAATTGATGGACGTCAAATTCTCCAAAAAAACAGTTTCTAAAAGTTAACCTTACTCTATATTGGTTTATTGCTATCTTGTTAAATTTGAAGAATAAGATCAAGATGAGAAGAATCCTGCATAGAGAAATTTACCGTCACCTCAGACTCAATTTTCGACTGGAGTGTCAGAATCCAAAGTGACCTGAAGCAGATGAAAATAAGACAATTAAAATAAATGCTTTTTGGAACTTAATTTTAACGATATTTCCTGAAACTACCAAAAGAGGAATTGAAAAATCTTTTCTATACAATTTCTACTGATTATTTTTTAGAAGCTAAAAAAGTATTTCTTCCGGTCACACCTTCAGAAAAGAAATTCGATACAGAAATTCTGTATATGGAAGATTTTAGAAATTACTCTATTTCTCACAACTTGAATCCCATAAGGTGATGTCAATGGCCCGATAGATTTTAAATCATCCTAATTATATACGAAAAATCGGTTTTGACTTACAAATTGTGGATAAAAACATTTACTTGAATATCCTATGCATATAGATCATCGTAATAAATAATTGCTTACACTTTTTTTCCAAATGAAAATACTTCATTTCTTTCTGGTGTCTGCATTTATTATCTCAAATACTGTTTTGATTAGTCAACAATGAGTCAATAATGACTCCCCCAATCTTAATTGCTAATGATAAGTGCTTATTTAGTAGTTGAGGAAATGAGCATATCAATCGTAATTGAGAGCGAAGAATATAAAAAATGTTTTCGAAGTGGAACTAATTACAAAAAGGAATCCCTATGAATGTTTAATCTAAAAATGTTTAAAACCTATTATCAACCAATAAGAGAAAGTTTTCTATTCCCTATAAATAGATGATTAAACGAGATCATACTTCGTTTCACTTTACTTTTTCTTATTTATTGTATTTCTTTAGTCGGATATATTATATACCTCTCGACATAAATATACAGCGACAATTTTTTTTACTATTTATATTATAGTCAAAATAAACAATTGTCAGAAACGTGGATTTATCCTTTATCCTCAATAGATGAAATCTCCAGAGCTTTACACTCTATTATAATCACTGTTAGTCGGACTCTAGACTTATGAAATTCTAAGAAGAGTTTCGTCACTCACTGATAAAATAAGGAGTAAAACTGATACCTTGAAATGTGCATGGGTGGAGCTAATGAAGTGACTAGGTGCATGATAGGTGGAATATCGTCTGTGCAAATCAAATTATTAGGACATTATTTTTTTTGGCTGCTCTTCCTGTGCTGTTTGATCTTACTACGGGATATTCCAAATATTGTCATTTTGTAACAAACTAATAAAAATGGTATTATCGAAGCTTCAACAGATTCTATTATTTCGATCATTGACGATTTCTCTATGGGTCTTGTTTTGAACATTATAGTACAAACTTCAGGATTTCTAGACCAATAATAATCTATTTCTACATATCATATACTTTATTTAAATCAGCATGAAAATAATTCCTTTATACTAAATAGGTGGACATAAAATTAAATATTCTCAATTTCTTCAAACTTATAATTCTAGAATAAAGATCAATTTAACATATTTCAACATTGTCTTCACAGGATCACTATATACTGGCAACTTCAGAATCTTTAAATTCTAATATGGTAGAAGTCACCGTCTTTGAAATTAATTCTATTATACTGGATCTGGAGATATGTGAGAATCGACCTTCCGGAATCACTCTGAAATCGACATAATTTTTTGGGAATACTTGTAGAAAAGGGAAATTCAGAGATGTGATATTTTTTTTCAGCCTAAACTTTACTAAACGATTAGGCATAGGTGCATTGATAGGAAGAACTCGAGACATATTGAAAAGTGATTACCTCAGGTGAATTATTATATTTCGAAACGAACATGTTTTTTCCGATCTATCGTCTAGTGAAAATATCATATGAATTTCCTTATAAGGCAAGCATGAGTAACAAGGAATAATATTTTGAAATTCTTTCGAAAGTACTTCCTTGATGGAAGCACTGCATAAACACCCAGGGAAATTATGATTAGGAAGGACTCTCCAATGAAAAGTGACTATTGTTTACGAAGTTAACCTTATTGACACCAAAGTTAGCTACATCCCCAGATATTCATGAAATTCTTGGATTATTGATGGATCCATCCAAACTTCTCAATTCTACCTCTTTCGGGTAAATTCATCCACCAACTCATGGATTTAACATATGCAGTCGTAATGTGGAGGCAACTACAGGAGTCAGATTCCTCAATGAAGGCAGAATCAACACAAATAACTAGAACTGCTTCTTTTTCAATTCCTCTAGGGATGGGGATGTCGTTTCGACGATAGACTTTGAAAACGAAGGATAGACGCTCTTCTTCATCTGTGAGAAAGCCCAAGAAACCTCTACAAGGCTCCAGTATATCCTTTAAACAATATCCAAACTCGTACAGAAATTTTCCGTCTGGAGGGGGCGCCTAAAACGATCCATGAACTCATGAATTTCTAGACACCAACAAACTCTTTTGGAATCCCGAGAATCGTTCGACATTTGTCTTTGACCTGCATTGACAGGTATATTAATGGGGATAAACCACTTCATAGCGTAATCCCCATTACCACTTTTGGCACCTCTAGGTGTGCTCCAGTGATTCTTAATAATATGGATTGCCTGGGCACGAAGCATGTGTATTTCTACTTCGTTAAACAACGATACACAAAGTTCTGCTGAGACCAGGATTCCGTTCCTTAGCTTTTTTGATTTCCCATCAAAGAACTTTTTCATCAGATCCTCGTTGTCTGGGGATATCTTAAAAAGTAGTTTGCTGTGTTCCTTAGCTTCATGCATATTTTCGGTGACTTCCAAAGGAATCTTCTTGTAGCAGGGCATTGTCGTGACTCAGACACTAAAACCTCAAATTATTTCTTTAAAATCAATATATGAACAATGGTATTTATATTCCTATATAACCGATTCTATATATGGACTCAAAAGAATACAGAATAGTTAGCACTTGAAAAAGATAATAAGCGACAAAGAACCAATTATTGACTAATCGCGGCTAAGAACAAAGCGAAGATCCTTGACCGGATCAATACCACAGTATTCGTTTCAGAGCTCAGCACGTTTTTTCGTCAATCCTCTCGCGCATTTTATATATTACATTTCCCACAGTTTAACCAAGTTTTTACTAGCATGAAAATCTACAGAACGCGAAAAAATTTTTATAAATAAATCAACAAGAAAATCCCATTATCAAGAGCACAACTTGATGCAACTTTCGGTGATTTTTTTCTTAATTGGCGATGTGTGTCACCAAATACACGATGATACAGTTTTTGGCTTTTCAGTACAAAAATATCAGTTCATATATCTACGAAATAATTAAATTTTACCAAAATACTGAATTTACAAGGAAAATTGACTGGTTGTGGATATTGACTTCTGAATTTCGATGTCAGAGCTCAAAATTCGAACAAAATTGCATTGTAATGAGTCTGATCTTTTTCATACACTCTTTTCTACAAAAATGACCTTACATTACAAAATGTTTCTTCATGAATACCGAATTCATCCACCTTCCTCCTCAGTTCTGAGCATCTCATCAAAATAGCTTCTTCTGTCAGAAATGGAGGCTAATGGAAAAGTTGTGAGATTTAAGGTAAATCGGTCTGATCAGAAGATTTCTGATGAATAGGATAAGAATTCCGACACTAACAGCCCTAATTGAAATTCTCATGAAACATCTCAGCTATTCGAAAACTCAACAATATCAATTCTAACTTTATTTCGAGTTTGTACAAAGTGTACTTGTAAGGTTCCCATATATTAATTAATTCTCTAGAAGGATGTCTTATGCCTGCAATTGTTTTTCAGTGAAATTTCCCCTTTTCTACCCCCTGTATTCTGTAAACCGAGTGAATCAATCGGAACGTGAAATTTAAACGTGATTTAACAACTTGATCCGTGATGTTATTTATTTTGAAGGATAATACGTGATTGTTTCATATTTTATTAAATAGATTTTTCTTCAGATCACACAGGAATGATCGTCATTGCTCTAGCTAGAGAAAGAAGTGGTCCAATTTGAGTTTGGTCTACCAGCTTCCCATCTACCAAGCCAGAACATGGATTCATCTTGGACTTCTGGAGTTTGTTGATTCATAAGTAGTCTATCTGCCAGATTCAATTCTTCCATAGGCTCGTCTTGAACTTCACTTCCAAGAACATCACTATCGTTCACATCTCTGATCCTGGCAACTGGGGTCCATTCCAAATTGTTGACATAATCCCTCGACTTAATGCAGACAATTTCCGGAGCCCAGCAGTCAATTTCCTGGATTTTTCCGTCCTCTTGCTGTTCATAGATCTTCTGTATCTTTGGATGGATAGAAATGTACAGAGACCCGTGTGAACTCTTTTTGCAGAGTGGATTATCGAGGTTGAACAAAAAGAAAAGACGGTACACCTGGGCAGGATTTTCTAGATAATTCGGCTTCTGAGAGATATATCCAACAGAGTTCGGTAGTGAATCTGAAATGAAGTCCTCAAGTCGAAGAGCTCGGTAGCGGATTAGAAGCTTCGTAATTTTGCCAGCACTTTTCTTGAACTCCTCGATCATTTTCAAGACATTGATCCAATTCGGCTCATCACTGATTTCTCTCATTTTCTTTTTATCTTCTTCAAGGATAAAGTTCATCCAGTTACTGTCAGGTTGTCTTAGGTAGCTTTTGAGGAGAGATCTTGTCTCCTCATCGTCTTCGTAGTTCAATCCCTCAAGGATTCTGGAAATGTATTTATCAAGTTGATTCTCTGTCGGTGGGGGGATGAATTTGTCAATAGGGAGATTGCCAAACTTCTCGTTATCCCAGAAAAGAAGAACAGTATCCTCAGATTTCTCGATCTTCAAAACGAGAAAATCTACGCCAAAGCAATTTTCAGGAACTTGGACCGATCGCCAAAATACGGAACGATCATTCATTTCTGAATTCGATGAACTTTCCTTCTTATTTACAATGACTGAAGATTCATCGGAATATGCGTCGTCGGAATGGTCTACTGTGTCGACCTCCATGTGGTCGTCGATGTTGTTGTCGATGTCAGGTACACGCGCCATGTTACCTGAAAAACGTCTGACTAGTTCCATATTTCTCGATATATTACCGAAATTCAAGAAAAAACAAGATTGAAAAAGCGACTGTATTCCGACATATGCATATATCGATAAATTTTTTAAATGGCAAAATTTATGTAATGGACTCAAAGAAATTGAAAAAATGAGTAAGAATTACCTTATTACTCATTAAAATGATCAACG
>VOSG01000137.1:57497-71998 GCA_009761265.1 Halicephalobus sp. NKZ332
ATTTTTTCAGGAGATTTGTATGATAGTATTCATTGCACATCGACTGGATTGAATCGATTTATTTGTAGATAAACATTTCCACCTACTCCTCGAGTCTGGCAATCGGAATCCGATCCGCTTTATTAATAAAGTCAAATCCGTTAATATAAGCAGTTGCGATCATCCAACAGTATTCTTTCGTAATCTCTCCATTTTTTGTTTTCTTGTTGATTTCCAGTATGTTCTTGGCAATAGGGATAGTCAGAATCCCTACTAACGGTTCTTCTTCGGAGGTAGCAGTGACGAAGCATGAAAGAAAGTGACGATATCTCGGTACAAAATTTTCTTTGGGAATTGATTTCTGAAAAATATAAGCAGAAAAATTTTGTAATGAAGCCAAAATAAAGTCTTCGACTTGGAAAGCCCTGTATCGGAGTAGAATTTTTGTCTTTTTTTCAGCTTCTCTCTTGAAATTTTTGATCATCTTCGAGATTTCCTCTGGATTATTTTCGTTTCTGATTTTCCACATTTCTTCTTTGTCTTTTTCCGGGATTATGTACATCCAATCTTTTTCATATGACCTCAAATTCTTTTTGATGTAAGATTTCATTTCGAAATCATCCATGAACCCCATGCTATCGATGATCCTGTGTACGTATTCATTCATTTTTTCTTCGGTAGGATGACCAATGAATTTATACATTGGAAGATTGTTAAAGTCATCTTTATCCCAATGACGAAGAACAATGTGCTCGGATTTCTCGATCGATATCACGAGAGGCTTCCCTCCGAAGCAGTTTTCTGGAGGATAAAGAACATGAAGGTAGTCCGCTTCACAGTCCCCCTTCTTGGCGAAACAAAGCTGGTCGAAAATAATTTTCAGTTCCTCTGACTTACTATGAGGGAAGTAGATGTCTAAAAACGGGTAGTGGTTGTATTTTTCATGTTCTAATTTGTCCTTATTTTTTTCTTCCAGAATACAGAACACTTTTTCAGAATATTGGATGTTCTCTCTCGAAGCTCTTGCACTTGAGAATTTAGGTTTGTTGGTAGAGATGTCGTTCTGAGACAAATTTCGATGTTTTCCGAGAGCTTCATTTTGAGACAGATCTGGACTCTTCTCAGAAATTTCGTTTTGGGATGATTTCCGATTTCTCTTGAGAGGAGTCAAACTTTTCGATCTCTGCGATCTCAAGGGATTCGCCATTGTTGTGACTGTAAAATTTCTGATTAATCTCAGTATGATCCGAAGCTTTTCAAAAATTAAACACGCGAGACGATTCAATGCAATAAAAAGGGAAAATTATTCATCAATATATCAAAAAATCTTTTAATTTATGAAAATTTATAAATGAAAAGTAATTTTCACTATTATGATTACCAATGAGTTCTCCTCAATAATGAGAAAATAAAAATAATTATGTAATTGAATATTTTCAAAATTTTTATCGATTATTTTACGAGTCTCCTACCTCTGCTATCATTCCTGTGACTTTGGTGATTTAGTGCAGAAATTCGTCGTCAAAGAAAGTCAACAAAAGTTGAAATATAATTTCGATAAATTTAACTTTGAGATTTCCCAAATTCGAATAATTCAAAGCAGAACCCAGATCCCTCGTATCGAACTCTCAATGTGCATGGAATTCGTTGAACTTCTTCAGAAATCCGAAATTTCCGACCAGCTGTATTTCTGAATGTGGAATAACTAATCAGAAATATTTTCTTTTTTGTAATTCTTTTTCTATATTTCTTGTTGCTGGAGAACAACTAAATCGGGGATATTTTGTAATTATTTTCTTTTATTTCGAAAAAATACACGACTGAAATATAAATTCAGGAGTTTATAGATGAACTACCACTTTAAGGGAAATCCTCATCTTTGTATGGACACAAATTCATTTATTCACTAATCTTCAATGTTTATTAATCGCAAGAAAAAGGCACGTATTCATAATAACTGATCAAATTAGAATTTCAAGATCAACTTCAACGGAATTTTATTTTTCGAGATTTTTTAGTCCTAAATACTTTCAGGATATAGAAGGCATCATAGATAAAATGACTACTTTCACTGGGTCTATAGATACTGTATTAAATCAACGGAATTTTTGTCGAGAAAGACCCTCAAAAAATTACACATCTTCAACTCTGATGACTGGGATCCATTCCAAACGATTCAGAGAATCAGTGGGTTTTATGTAGGCAGTTCCTGGCATCCAAGAATCCACTTTTTCACTGCTTTTTATCTCTTCGGAAACGTGGAATATCTTTGGCAGAAGCGGAATGTAAAGATGTCCTTTTTTCTCTTTATCTTTGGCATCAGAAACTTCGAAAAGAAGAGAAAGGCGGTACATTTGGACATAATGTTCTGAATCAGGCTTTTGGGAGAGGTACCCGATAAAATTAGGCAGTGAATTAGAGATAAAGTCTTCAAGTCGGAGGGCTCGGTAGCGAATTAGGAGCTTCGTTTTTTCATCAGCCGTCTCCATGAACTTCTTAATCATCTTCGAGGCTTCACATTGATTAGGTTCATTCTTAATTTTCCTCATGTCCTCTATGTCTTTCTCAGGAATTACATCTATCCATTTGCTGTCGGGTTGCATTAGGTAACTTTTGAGAGTAATTTTTGTACTTTCGTCATCTTCGTAATCCAATGTTTCAAGGATTACAGGAATGTATTCATCAATTTGATCTTCTGTCGGTGGAAGGATGAATTTGCAGAGAGGAAGATTGTTAAAATCCTCCTTATCCCAGTGCCGAAGAACAATATGCTCAGATTTTTCGATCGTCCAAATGAGCAATTTTCCACCAAAGCAATTTTCGGGAAGTTGAATCAATTGCCAAAATTCGGAGTTACAGTTGTCTTTCTTAGCAAAATAAAACTGGTCAAAAATATGTTTTAATTTAGCTGACATAGTTCGAAGGAAAAAGATCTGTAGAAAGGGATAAAAAACATATCCATTTTCATCCAGCTCTTCTTTGGCTTTAGTTTCCAAAGGATGAAATAGTTTTTGGCAAGGATTCTTTTTTCCGGAAGTCGATGAGCCGAATGGTCTACCTGCGGGAACGTTTGACAACTCTTCTTCCACAGGGGTGTTAATCTCCATGGGGTCACCGAGGTCAGGCAAGTTGGTCATTGCCTGTAAATGCCGTAATCATCCATTTTATATTCGCACGTTTCGTGGTAAAGACGCGCGGAAATAACCCCACATCAAAGAAAAGAAGAGATGATTCATCTCACGCATATGACAAAAGATTCATATCGACTATCGAATTCATATATGAACTGAAAAAAATCAAACGATTTATATCAGAAAAGCCAAGAACAATCAAATAAATGAAAAAGGATCAGAAAAAAACAGTAAGTAATGAATTTTGAGTGAAAAAAATAAAAAGAACAACAACGAAACAAAAATGAAACAAGCCCGATAGACACCCACACGAACGGTAAACTCCCTCCAGACGTCTGCCGAGGGCTGGATGAAATCTTTGATCGGTCGCGACCAACTCCTAAAAATTCATCACCGTTCTGTTGAGTTTCAACTACCTAAACATTCGATACAAAAATACAGTACTTTTATTCATAAACAAAGAAGATTATCTTTGACCAATTCCTTATAGAGAACTGTCGGCAACATAAAGGAGGCTCTGAGATGAAAAATCTTCCCCGGTGTGCGTCAAGTTCCCGCAGCTGATTATGCAACAACAAACAAATATCTAAGTTAAAGACTCCGTCTAAGAATGCACTTTTTTGTAGATCAAAAATTCGATAAATTTTACTTTTTTGCATTACTTGTTAACAATACTTTCTGAAGTTACTCTCATTTCATGCAATATTTCCTTTCATCTTTATTTGCACAGATCGAAAAAAAGGTTAATCTGCAAAAAGTCTACAAACAGATGAACTTGGTCCGATCAGTTGTTGATTACCTGATCCCTCGACAGTGCCAAACATTCCGTCTAGTCTTCTGAAATCCCTCAACAATACCAGGCTTTCCGCTCTCGGGCCTAAAGCTTCCACAGCTCCGAATGTTCCAGTTCGAACGGCCTTATATAATATTTCGACAATGACAAACATTTCGTTTCCTCCCAGCCTCTTAAAATCCTTCGGTAGTGCCAGACATGCCATTCTCGCGCGGTCACCTAGACTTTGTCGGGAGTGCCAGACATGCCAGACTTGCGCGGTCATTCGGTCTCGTGGCGAAAAAATTGAGCGCTCGGCTTTCGAGTCCATCGATTAGAAATTCTCAGCTTTTTCTCTCCTCACTTTTCTCACTTCTTTCATATTCCGTTTCGTCCTTTTTGATCCTAGGGACGTAACTTATCTGGATTAATACACTCTATATATCTTCATTCGGAATTTGACAAGCTTTTAGTTTTTCGAAAGTTTCGGATTCTTCTTCCCGAATCCCTTCCTCTCTCTTCCTACTTCTTTTCTCTCGTTTTCGACTTCGATTCCCTAATTAAACTATATCCGATATATATATTTTGCCGAGATTCAACGAGTTTCGGTGCTTTAGTATATGAACCACTTTGCTAGATCTCAAATGTCCCGGAAACGAACTTATGAAGACCCACTGAATATTCCGGGACTTGGAGCCAGCCCGGGAGTTCCTGTCAACGGGGCCGGAATTCCTCAGCCTTATTACGAGGAACCTTACTCCTATTCTCCCGGAGCCAAGCGTTCCATGCCCCCGAACCTCGCGTATTCGAGTACCGAGGCCTATGGTCAGAGTTCTCGAAATGCGGACCCGTGGGCTTCCGGGTATGATTCTTACTCCTATATGGCTCATCAATCCGGTGGGATGGAATACGAGCGTTATGATCCAAATCGGGTACCTGTAACTACTGGTAGAGTTAATGATTACAATTCGTATGGACCTGGAAAACGCAAGTTGACCTGCGAACAGCCACTGCCCTCGTTGCCTCCACAAACGAGCAGCAAATTCGGGCTCGGTCTCGATCGCTATGGACACGAGCAACCCGGGGTTCTCATGAGAGAGTTCCAGGAAACCGTCGACGAAATGAAGGAGGAACTGGCTTTTTTGAAGCGTCATCCGGAAGTTTCCAAGCGTATACCCCATGCAATGAGAGTTTTGGAACGAGGTGAGCTTCGAGTTTCCTTTCTCAATCAATTTCACTGACTTCAGAAGCATTTAAACTCGAGAATTGTGTCGAACCGGAATGGCTCGAGGTCGACATCAACAAGCCGGTGAATCTCACTCGCAGGATCCTGATCCCGGTCTATCGTCATTCGTCGTTCAACTTTGTAGGAAAAATAATAGGAAACAAGGGTCAAACTCTGGCGAGCTTAGGCAAAACCTTCAAAACCCATATTCTGCTTCTCGGCGAAGGATCGTGTCGTGACAACAAGAAGGAGTCCCAATTGTTCAATTCCGGAAACCCACGTTATCTTCACTACGGACTTCCTCTTCATCTCCAAGTCAGCACTATAGCCCGTCCTCATATTGCTTTCGAACGACTGGCCGGATTGCTGAATTGCATTCACAAGCTTCTCATGCCTGTTTGTTTTGATTTTATTTATCTTTCGAACAATGTTTTTACAGAGCCATGATCTCCATGTGTCTGGAATCACTGATGGGAATGTTTGGTTCGAGAGCGGAGAAACATTGGTTTATGATCCCCCGATCTTTGATGAAGCCGCCGATGAGGAGAAGGAGTCTGAGTTCCGGTCTTTCTGTGCTGGAATGCCAGCTCCTAGCTATCGCGGAAGGGGAAGAGGACGTGGTCGGGGAGGTGTTGTTAATATGAATCCCGGCTCTAAGGCAAGCAGAGACGATGATTATGTTGTTTGTTACGATGATGCAATGAATTCCGACGGCATTCCCGAAGATAAGTCCATGGATGCCAGCAGTCCGAATGGAACCGAGTTCAAGGTTACTACCAATGGAGCGGGTCGTGGAGGAGCCCGTGGTAGAGGCCGTGGACGTGGAGCTGTTCCTATCCGTCGTGGTTAAGGTAGGTTTAGCATTTCCGCCTTATCTAGGACAATGACTAACCACTAGGTTTGACAGCGTAGTAATATTCACCACCAATCCACAAAATTCTCAAATCAAAAACTTAAAAGGAGAAAAATTAGTAGCCTAAAAACATGATAAGACTACTGGACATGTCCGGATTACAAAATCGAAACCAAAAATAAAAATGAAAAGGTTGTCATTTCTCCGTAACTTGTTCCAGTTAGACGAGATACATGACTCGAATACACCTTAGAGAACACGCCATAGATTTTCAGTAGAGTGTAGGTGGATGACAAACATGAAGATCCGAATTTAGGTGCCCGACTTACTGGATGTGGCAGCTGCTTAATCTACTTCAACTGGTGCCGAATCTCGTCTTTAGTTTTAATGCATTGATGTTACCCTCTTGTATAAAGAACACTAATTAGACACTTGACTACAGTTTTGTACAATGGAACGAGTTAAATAGCTCTCTAATACCTGACTCACAAAAATCCACCAAACATACAACTATCGAACTCAAAAAGTACTAAGTAAGGATCTGGGAAGAAGAACAAAGTCTAAGAAGAAACCAAAAAGGTCGATACATACTGTTCGGACTCGTAATTGACGGGATACGGTTTTTATTTTTATAATCTAACTTTCAGGTTTACAGGAGTGGTCAAAATGGAATTATTGACGAGATCTGGTCAAAATCAAGCCTCATGGCTCAAAAGCGTCGGAACAGATACCTCAATGACGATTAAATTGAAATTTCTACTCGTTTTGGGGCGCTCTAATTTTTAAACTCTAAATCTAAAGATGGCTAAAAGAATGGAATGTGCTGTTACCCTTTAAAAGTGCAAACTTTTGTTTTTATATTTTTGAGACTCAAGTTATCCTAAAAATTGATACTTTTTTGGTAGCATTGCTATCCGAACCCCTTCAAACATTTTTACCAAAATTGTAGCCTACAGTTGTTCTGAATTTAAATATTTGACTAAATTTGTTGAAATATCATTTCCCCCAATTTTCATCGTGATTTAATTTAAAAACGAGAAATTTACTTTTCGTGTTGTGTTTGATCATTTTCGCGCGTTACATTGGTGATAGTTGGAAATGGGATACTTTTTAGACTTAAAAGGCGCCCAAACTCAAATTTGTCTCGTCAAATTAAAAATTGATTCCAAAATCTAAAAGGTTTAAAATTTTTTAAAAATTATTGAGCTGAACTAACTGCTTGATTTCAGGAAGATGGCAGATTACGGCGGATCGTACGATGAGTACTATGGAGGCGGAGGATACGGTGGTCACGTTGGAGCACCTGGTGGTGGGTACAACGCGAGCTTCGGTAGCGGACCTCCTCCACGTGGACCACCTGTCGGATATGGATATCAAGGATACGGACATGTGCCTCCGAGTGCACCGGAGTTCTCAAGTCCGTTGGACGCTGAGGTTGCTATGGTTCTGAACGAGATTCGTGGAGAGTTGAGTGCTCTGGAGACGAACCCGGAATACGAGCACTACCGTAACACGAGGAGATTGTTGAATGCCGGTGAGTTGTTTATTTGGATCTATTTGGTTATAGCTTATGTTTCCAGAGATACAGAAGCTGGAGGGAAATATTGATCCGGAATGGATCGAACTTGATATCGACAAGGAGATTAAACTTGTGAAGAAAGTTCTGATCCCCCAGTTCCGTTATCCCCGTTTCAACTTTGTCGGCAAAATTATTGGTCCGAAAGCCCAGACTCTTCAGAACTTGGCTAAGAGCTTCAAATGTCATGTCTACGTCCTTGGAAGAGGATCTACAAGAGATCGTGCAAAGGTGGGAATTTGGGTCCTTTCGACGGAAGTTATGGGGGAATTTTAGGAGCAAGAATTGCTTGCCAGTGGAGATCCGAACTTTGCACATTACAGTGGACCTCTGCATGTCAAGATCGAAACTACTGCCACCCCTTCTTTGGCTTATAAACGAATTGCCGGAGTTATGGAAGTGCTGAAGAAGCTTTTGGAACCAGTTCGTGATACTTATATTGAGGGAATTACTCCTGTGCCGGAAGCAGGTGACAATGGTGACAAGAACGGAGATGGAGACGGCGATGAGCAGAAGGAAAAGAAGGAGGAAGAACGTGAGAAACCATCGGCTGGAGGTATCAACGGTCAGGAGTACGCTGCCCCTCCGAAGAGCAGAGGCGGTGGAAGAGGAGGCGGATTTGACGGTGGATTCAGAAGGCCGGATCAGAGTGGAAAGATGGGAGGTGGAATGCGCAGAGGTGGTGGACCTGGAGGTCCCGGAGGCCGAGGCGGTGCAGGTGGACCTGGAATGGACGGCGGCTATCGCGGACCGGCCGGGATGAGAGGCGGCGGTCGTGGTGCGCCTCGAGGCTTCGACAGAGGAGGCATGAGAGGCGGCAGAGGAGGAGGAGGCGGGAGATTCCAGCCTTACTGATATTTTTGTACCTAGACAATGATCTGATGATCTTGGTTGGTTCGTTTCTTTCTTTTTTGAAACATTTTTGTTTGATTTCTTCATCTTGCGTTTTAATTTATAAATTGTATTTTTATTTCAAAAAGAAACAAATGTAAACAATCCAGAAATGGCAACGAAGTGGCAGATAAATAAGTAGACTGAGAGAAACCGGGAAATCCGGCAGAATCAGTGGCACAATTTTGAATAGATCTAGATGAATGTACAATATAGAAATTTAGAAAGTAGAAATGGACGAAATTGCGGCTGGACAGTCATGATCTGGAGGATTAGTTGCTTACTGAGCAAAGACCGGATCGGGATATTGAAGTTTTTTACTCTTAGTTTCTAGTCCGTTATGTTGAGCGTCGTCACCTGGAATTTCAGGGGTTAGAGTTTCAATAGGAATGGGAGTGGTAGTTTGGTGGGAAAATAGTTAATTTTCTTTAAATAGAGTTAAAGTTTTTTGGTGAAAGTGGAATTAAAGTTTTTCATCCAAAAGTTTTGGAAGTAAAGCTGTTGTGGGATATTTCTGTTATTAAAAGATTCCAATTACCATGAAAATTTAAAAAATCGGAAACCAAGTAAGAAAAATGGACATGTCAGTGTTGAGTTGTTTCGTGGAATGCCGAAGGGCTCGAAAATTGTGAAGAACTCATTACCATTGATGATCCATTTGCATCTTTAGTTGCTGATCCATTTTTATCATTATACGATGTCCTAAAAGTTTTAAAACACAGCAAATATCACTCAGTAAAAAGTAGACTTAAAGTTACATTGAAACTTACAAGTTTACGGTAGCGTTGTTCTTGTAGGGACTTTTTCCGTTTTCTGCCATGTTGACGTCATCTTTGAGTTTCATACTACCCGCCGCTCTCCTGTTGGCCACCTGAAAAGGAGGTGAAAATTATCACTGTAATGAAGAAACTAAAAAGTACAGCAATAAAAATGTTTCAAGCTACAGTAACCAAATCAAAAACAGTAATTAGAAAATTTAATTCACAGTAATGAAGGGGAATTAAATTGATTACGGTAACAAAAAATCTCGAATTATTGTAGAAAAAAGCAAATCTCAGTGCCCACTAGTGCAATTCAAAAAAGCAAAAACAAAGTAATCCTCTCCAGTTTTGTGAACACTTACGGTATTTCTTCCAGCATGACGTTTCCGGATCTAAAAGTGAAAAAACGAAATTTCGTGCAAGTGCAGTGAAATTTTTCGAAAAAAATAATTGACAGTAATAGGTTCCAATAGAGAAATAATAAATTTGTGTCACCACCCAGAGTACCTAATTCGTAAATTTCCCATCGTCCCCAGTGCCCTCTTCCTATGGGTGCTTTTTCACTTCATAAATAATCTCCTTGGTTTTCCCCGGGTACCCTCTTACTCAAGTACCCATTTCTATATACCCCCTGAGTAGCTCATTCCCCTAGGTACTCTACTACCCCAAGAGTTCTCTTTTTTAACTAAAGATTGTAATTTCAGAATGAACTTACTCCGAAGATGATGATGGCGACGATGGCCGTGGCGATGATGAGGATTCCGATGGCAATTGCTCCGAAGACAATGTATCCGGTTTTGCTAGCCGATGGATCAGATATTAATTCAACATTATTTTTCGCGACAAATCCATTCACAGATATTGTTTTAGTATCAACATTATTACCACCGAGTGTACCACCATTGGAGTTTATGACCTGTTCCATTTGTTCTGCAACAGCTTCAGGATCCATTATTTCTTGTTTTGTAATTATTCTTCCATCAACGATGACAGAACCTGGTCTCATTTCAACGATTTCGTAATCGACGAAATTGTCTCCAAGGACTTTTCCAAGAACCTTTTTGAAGTCATGAGAAATTTGATCCCGGAGTTTTTTGAAGGATCCACTTTCCGGATCCTTAAATTCGTCGTTGAACTCGATGTTTGTGAGCCTCAAAGAGAAAGGCGCCTTGGACTCCTGTCCAGAAGCCACTTCATGATGATGATGAGAGTGTTCATCCGAGGTAGGTTCAGGCTCAGGTTCCGGAGAAGGCTCTGGAGAAGGTTCGGGTTCCGCAGAGGGCTCAGGTTCGGGTTCCGCAGAAGACTCAGGTTCAGGTTCAGGTGACGGTTCGGGCTCTGCAGAGGGTTCCGGTTCAGGAGAAGGTTCTGCGGAAGGTTCGGGTTCAGGAGAGGGTTCTGGGGAAGACTCAGGCTCAGGTTCTGCAGAAGGTTCGGGCTGAGGTTCTGGAGAAGGTTCCGGTGAGGGTTCAGGTTGGGGTTCTGCAGAGGTTTCTGGTTGAGGCTCTGGACTGGGTTCAGGAGAAGGTTCCGGAGTAGTCTCGACTTCAACTGGGGCCACTGGAGCAGACTCAACAACAGGTTCCTCTTTCTTTTCCTCCACAACTTCTTCAGGAGCTTGTGTGGTTTCTTGTTTCTCCATTTCTTCAGGAGGAACGAACAACGGCAACTCTGGAAGTTGTTGTTCTCCTTCTTTCGTGGGTTCTGTGACTTGTTCCTCTTCCTCATTCGTGGATTCTGGAATCATTACTTCCTCTACTCTTTTCGGAGCTTGTGTAGTTACTTCCTTCTCCTCTTCTTTCTGACCTTCAGTTTGTTCTTCTTCGTTTTCTGGATTTGCATTCGGAAGCTCCACAATGGGGAAAGTAGGCTCGATATGTTCCTCGTTCTCTTCCTCTTTCTGACCTTCTCCCTCATTCTGGGTTTCTCCTTCGTTCTGAACCGGGACAGGGGCCGTCGCGAACTCCTCTGTCAAGGCTCTCATAGTCTGCTCTTGCTGGAAAAGGGTCTTATCTCCAGCGAAGACGTCCTCATCTCCGGAAGTCGATGGATCTTCATCCGGAGCTCCTGTTGCGGACTCTGACAATCCGAGTTCCGAAACTTCTCCTTCGTTAAGTCGGAGTTCATCCACGGGTCTAGAACTCTCTGTCGTCTGGGAGTTCGGGGCCTCCGTGGGTGCTTCTGAACTCGGAGCTTCCGAAGTCGAGGCTTCAGTAGTCGAGGTTTCTTCTATAGCAACAGGAGAAATCGGAACAGAGGGAACTTCTTGGTGTTCCGATTCTGTTGGTTTCTCGACAGTCTCCGGAGCAGGTTCTTCTTTCACTGTAGCTTCAGTTGTCAATTCAGGAGCTGCCGTCGTGGCGAAAGGATCCTGTTCCATCATCTCTGGGGGAAGGGTTTCTTCTCCCTGTTCCTCTGGACGAGATTCCTGGGGCTCTTGACCCTCAGCAGCCTCTTCTGGTTGACTTTCCTGATTTTCTGAATTTTCTTGGTTTTCAGGAGTTTTCTCTCCTTCTTGAGTTGGAGTAGATTCATCTTCGACCTTGACTTCTGGAGCTCCTGGCTGAGTCTGAGATGCAGATTCCTCTAAATCCAATAGAGGAGAATCATTTGGACTTAGCTGAGCGAATTCTGCAGCTGAGTCCTGTGCAATCGATGCTGAAAACGTTCATTTAATCTTCTAAATCTATTTGTTTATTTGATTTTTTGAATCTTGCACTTAATTATTGATTAAGATTCTTGTTTGAGAAAATTTGTCAAAAACTCATTTTTTTGTACGACCTTGACGGCGGTTTTTTTCAGTCTCGAAAGTAAAAAATCTGGGCCACAGGTCGTGACCGCTTTGGGATACCGCCAATAAACTCGACAACATCAACGTCTTTACGATGATCAATACCGTTCGTAGGATAAATGATAAAAGTTCTCGGAGTATTTTTTAATTTTACAAATTTTTTAAAGAAATAAGAATCAAACCTGTAACGAATAAAAACGCAAAAAAGGCAGCAACCAAAGGCCACCTCATTTTCTGGATTTCAAATATCTTCTGAATCTAGTAAATTAAAAAATTCTTGATTGTAGAATTTTCTGGGTTCTTTGGTTATTCCCAGATCCTTGAGGTTCGAATTTTTTCCTGAAAAAAACAACAGTAAGAATTCGAAAAAAATACATCTCTGAACACGAAAATTGGTTCAATTTCATAACAAGTTATCTATTGATTCCTTAAAAGATCACAAATAATTAAAATCAAAATCGATGTAAACAGGTCTTTAAAGTTATTTTTAAAAGATTAAAATCAATGGAAATTAAGGAATTTTAGGAATTTTTAATTCTTTTTAAATAAAAATAATAAGGATTAAGGAACTTTTTCGAGATATCTCTATTCTTTCAGATAATAAGATCAATGAAAATCGAAAACTTTTTGAAAACCTTTTCACGTTTATCCTTTTGGATATTAAAATTAATGAAGATTGAAGGAATTGTAAAAACATCCAGTTGTGACTAAAAACGGAAATATGAGAGAAACAGAGGCGGCGAATATTTTTGTGGAAGATGGTTATCTTTGAATTGATCTCAATTGTCGATTTGGAATCTCGCGAAAAATATTCCGAGGGCAAAGTCGTGAAAAAACTTGAATTTGAGAAAGTGAGGAGAGTATCTTCGAGGAGTCATGAAATCGGATAAATGAGTTTACGTAGCTGCACTTGACCGGAAAAAATTCGAGTGAAAGTTGAATAAAAAATCAAAAATTTTTGAAAGACCAATAGTTTTGCAGAAATTAAAAAGATCGAAAGTTTTACAAAAGGTTCCTCGGAAAATGTTCCAGGAATTTCTGGAATTCTTCATTTAAAGTTTTTAAAAAGAAATCTTAAAGATAAAAATTCCAAAAATATTCCGAAAAAATTTCTAGGGTTTTCATATTTTTGAACTCCAGAAATCCACTCCGAAATTCGAAACAGAAGAACGAAAAAATATTTGTTTTTAAAAACGTTTCTTTTTATACTTCGTCAAACTCGGAAATTTGGCCAAAAGTCCATGAATCATCCTCCCTAGACTCCTAGAAGCCAGAATTCGGGCAACTTCTTAAACTTAGGAAATAGTCCGAAAAATTACACTATCCTCAGATGAATCACCCTACTTCGATCTCCAGAAGCTAAACTTTTGACGACTCCTTTTACTTCCAAAAGACAGGATTTTAATATTTGTAATTTTCAGAAGCCGAGAATTTAACGACTTCTTTTACTTCCAGAACCCCAACTTTTAACTACTTTTTTTACTTCTGGAAGTAAGAATTTTGACGACTTCCTCGATTTCGTAAATCGCCCAAAGAGTTATATTATCCTCGAGTGAATCATCCTCGGATTAGGAGAATTCAAAAGCGAATCTCAATTTCGATTCAATTTCAAGTTTAAAAACTGGCTTTGAAAAAATCGGAAAAATTTGACTTAATGAAAATCATCACTTTGGAAATGAAGAAGAAACGCTATGAAATTTATCTCGAAACGAATTTCCTTAAAGTGTCGGAATAATGTTCTTATAAAATATTAGTAAATTTTTTAAGAAGCTACCTTTTCAAAAATTTCTATAAAACTTCAAAAGGTTTTCGTTGATAAAAATTACAAAAATGAAAAAAAATTGGGTTGAATCAAATGAATCGAAAAATCTTGACTATTTTTTTCTTTGCAAATTAAGTATTCGAAAATTAAAGAAGATTAACAAAAAAAGAAAAACACGGGAATTCTTGATTTTTGGGTAGGGACAAGGAGAGATTTTTCTGTGAGAAAAATTTTTTTCGCGAAGATTTTGACCAAGGTTAATCGATGGCGACTCGAATTGACACAATTGGTTCAAGAAAATAATCAGATTCTTTTTTTTACTGAAATTTGGACTAGATGAGAGAGATTACATGAATTAAGAGAGATTTTTTTTTCGGCTTTTGAAACGTCAAAAATCTGACTTTTATTGTTTCTCAAAAAGTTCGAAGAATAATTGCGCACTCTTTTTGAAGTTTCGAAGGTAAAAAATATTTTTTATTTTCGAAATTTTAAAAATATTTTTGAGTTTAAAAGAGTCAAACTTAATGACCAGGTTATAAAAACTTAATTTATGAAACATAATTTCGAAATTCTGATCTGCGAAAACAATTTTTTTCAACGAAAAACTTGTTCTAAAAATTTCGGTTCATCAAAATAGGACTAACCCGTAATTAAGTGAAAATCGAAATAAACAATATGAAGTTTATAAAAACCAAATATGTAGGAATTTGCAAGAAAAGGTAAACATAAACCTTAATTTAGAGGAATTCATAAATGAATC